>JAOEHI010053976.1:0-14551 GCA_025447815.1 Percopsis transmontana | reverse complement strand
TGTTTTGAGGAGCGAATGATACACTTTACAGTAATGTTGTGCAAATTAATAGGTGAAGTAATTTAGGCTACTAATTGGGTGGAGCGCCTACGGGGCTTGTTCGCTGGTTGCAGCTGTCCATCTCAGCCCACGGCGCTACGACACCTCTCCAGAGCAACGGACAGCCCGCTCCCGCCGCTGTGGCTAACGACTTGCCCCGCCACTGCAGCTGGATTCCGGAGCTGTCGCCAGGGGTCTTTCAACGCTGGAGCCAACATCACGCTCTGCCACGGAAGAGCTCTCGCCGCTGTACTTGGGTCCTGGAGCTGCCGTTCGCATGCTCACGCCTTCGGAGCCACCACCTGGGTCAGCCCCGGAGGTACGCTCTCTACCACCAGTTCACCTAGAGGGAGGCGCCAAGCCTCACCGGTTGCTGGGAGGCTTCCACTATCTTCGCCTTACTTGGGTACGCAGCTCATGCAGCGACGTCGGCCGTGCTGGAACCCACTGCTGGCCGCAGCGGCTGGACTGCCCATGCTGGAACCAATGTTGCCCTCTGCCGCTGGAGAGCCCACAGCCGCGCAGCCTGTCCCCGGAATAGTCGAGGACTATCCCAGAGTCCCGCCGCTGGAGAGCCGCTGCCGCACTCCGGCCTCGGAACTGCTGCCTGCTCGCTCTCATCACGGAAGTCAACGTCAACTGCCGTCAATGTCAACTGCCGTCAACGTCAACTGCCGTCAACTTCAACTGCCGTCAGCTTGCTCTCGCCGCGAGGGCCAACGCGAAGCCCGGTCCAGCCGCCGAGGAGCTTACTGCACTCCGGCCTCGGAACTGCTGCCAGCTCTCTCACGCTGTTGGAGCTGAAGCTCGGTCCAGCCGCTGAGGAGCCTATCGCACCACGGCCCGTCCCTGGAACTGCTGTCAGCTCATCCCGTCGCAGTCCTGCCCAGGAGCTGCCGCTAGTTTGCTCTCGCCGCGAGGCCCAACAGCAGGTCTCGCCGCTGGAGAGCCACCGTCAAACTCCGGCCCCGGAATCACTGCCGGCCGGCACTCGCCGCTAAGGCCGCCGCATGGTCTAGCCGCTGGAGAGCCGCCGCCACACTCCGGCCTCGGAGTAGTCACCAGCTCGCTCCCGCCGCTGGAGCCCTTGCCAGGACCAGCCGCTGTGGAGTCCACACCACTGCAGTCTGGTCCCGGAGCTGTCGCCAGCTCGCTAACGCCGCGGGAGCCGATGCCAGGTTTAGCCGCGGAGGAGCGCACGCCACCGCAATCCGGCTCCGAAACTGCTGCCTGCCGGCTCACGCCACTGGAGCCGTCGCCTGGACCAGCCGCTGAGGAGTTCCCACCATCGCAGCTAGCCTCCGGAGCTGTCGCAGGCTTGCCCTCGCCAGCCGCTGCACAACCGACACCATTGGCCCAGCCACCAGAGGGTCCCAGCCTTTGCTGTTCGTCCCTGGTCCGGCCTCCAGAGGATCCCAGCCGCTGTTGTTCTTCACTGGTCCGGCCACCGGAGGATCTTAGCCGCTGCCGCTCATCCCTGATGGATCCCAGCCACTGCCGCTCATCCCTGGTCCGGCCACTGGCGGATCTGTGGGGATTAGCCCTGCACAGGTGCATTAATTTATGTTTCATTTAGACTCTTAAGTTTCCCTCACAGCCTCTTATGCTGTGAGTCATTGTTTGGTTGCATGTTGTTGCGTTGCCCCTGTAGCCTGTGGTTTTTGTTGTTTTTCGTTATTAAATATACGCTTCACGCGTAACTTCCATCCCTCGGCTGTCGCTGTGTTCTCTCCGGCTCGCGCCTACACTCACCCCCACACCCGCAGCGTTACAATACAATGTTTAGGTCATGAGAAATATATTTTTAAAACATTATTTCAGAGTTATTTCAAAATTGCTAACTACTGAAAGACAAGTTCCTACACCTCATCCAAACACACCGCACATGTACAGAGAGCAACTAATGTGACTTGAAAGTAGTCTATCAGTGTCTATTACCACCTATTAACACTCAGAGCCCTATTTTAACGATCTAAGCCCACAGTCTAAGCACATGACATGTGCATTTAGGGTGTGTCCAAATCCACTTTGCTAGTTTAACGGCTGAAAAAATTGTCGCAGTGCTAGGCGCTAGGAGTACTCAGTCTATTGATGATTCGTGGGGGTGACCCGGACGCGGGGAAATACAGAGTTGCAAGAAGTTTGGGCATGGCAGGTATTGCGTAACTTTTGGCTAAATGGCTCCAAATCATCCCTTAGCTCAGCCAACAGCTCCAATATGGCATGGCTGGAAAGGCAAAATGTGTGCATTATGTCTTCCTCAATCATGTAAAAATTATGTTAATTATATTAAACTATGTCTTCTTTCATTACGCCTGTGTCTCCTCCTTGCAACGATAACAGTAGCCATCTCTGCACAACCATCCCATTCAGTTTATACTTGTTGTGAGAAGGCGCAACCCCTAATCAGCATTTCCAGCAATGGAATTTACACACATAGCAGGCAGCACTGAATCAGGTATCTTTTGTGTGAACTGGTAGGCAGCATACCATTCAGTAAGACAAGAAACGTTCAATACAGTAACCTGGTACAGCGTCTGGAGTAAAGGCAATTGTATGAAACATACTCTGGCCATGATGGCTAAGCTATTTCTTTCATATAAGACAAATGGTTGGCCTACTAGGCTACAATTATTCATAACGTCGCCCAAAGCTGTTTTTTAATGTGTAGTGCCCGAAAGTCCCTATTTTTCAAACCCTGGCTACGGCCCTGTGCGCAACACTTTGTAGTTTTCCCCTTCCTTTCAAACGTAATAAATAAAGATGCTGTCGCTATCAGTTGAAATTGCGTTCAGGCTTGATGGATCACGCGTGTAGTAAATTTAAGTATTTGCATGTTCCCCACTAAAGGAATTAGAATTGATATATTCTTTAATCAAGTAAAATAGCAAGACAAAGCCAGGACTGTATGTTTTTGCATAACAGAAGCACAAAGACAGCAGATTTCAGTCTTGCATATATATGTGATTTTGTCACTTATACCTTTGTGTCCCCAAATCTATTGTCTGCCTTTCCTGTAGTCATGCTGAGCTGTCCTAAACAGAACCTCTTGGAGTGGCTGCTCTGTTCCATTTATTTTATATTAACATTTGTTACCTGTGCTGGAAGCACAGCAAACCCCCAAGCTAGTCTATTCAAGCTTTACCGGCCACACCTCCAACCAATGAATGGTCACCTTACCTGTGACCGGTTATTTTGAATCTCAGACCTATTTAAGTCAGAGCGTCATATTGTTCTACAGATCTGACGTTGGTGGAGCATGATGCATGCGAAGCTAATATGTCTCCCCTGTGCGCACATTGTAATTATTGAATTGTTATTAATAAATATGTTTCTTGATTTAGCACTTTCAGCACGGATTGGTCTTAAGTTTGTATGTGGTTACACAGATTACCATCACCTCCCATTATTTTGCACATTAAAATTGAAACACCCCATATTCATTAATGCAAACGTAGTAAATTAACAATAACTGCCATCTTGCAATTTGGAAAGACGTCATCCTCTGTGCACACCTTTAATAGATCATCTTACATGTTAATTTGCGGGTGATAAAGTTTGCACATGATTTTACTCACGCAAACCTTTAGTAAATCCAGCCCAGTGTGTTGTACACCATCTGTACCAAATTTGGGTGACACTGGCAATCAAATTGTTTACTAGAGCACAAAGCCCTTCTTTGTTTTCAAATTCAGTTTAATTATAATACATTTTTAAAGTGGGTTTGTTAGTTTAGTTTATATTTTTTGAAAATATTTAGTTTTTGTCAGGGTTATTTGTCAGGGGCAATAAAATAAAGTATTGTAGTGTAATAAAAACTCAACAAAAACATCAAACAATTTTAGAAATATGTATTCAACAATAACACCAGTACATAAAATGAACATATGGGCACAAAAATGTAAGCCGTAAATGCAAAATGTGTAAGTCACGTGTGCCAGGAGAAAAACTAAATAGCCAATAGACTAAGGAAGACATACATGACAGACATGAACAGCATGTATTCAACCCATTCGTGAGCCACACATGACATTGCTTAAGAGCCAGGAGTGTCAGGGATCTCAATCTGAAAAAAAAAACAACAATAAACTCTAGTGTCAACTCATTTAGATGAACCATCTCAAAATTAACTTCTTGGGGAAAACTCGTTGCTCCAGAGATGTGGTTGTTCTTTTTCTCAGGCCAGATGACAGCATCTTTAAGTGTGAGCTAAAGGGTGTGGGCCAGGCATGGCATTCTCTGGAACTTGTTGTTCTCCCCAACTTCTGGTAAGTCAGGTTTTTAGCAAAGCAAAAAGAGAAAACAGACAATTAGATAATTTAAGTAGTAATAGTCGTACATTTCTGAAATAATCAAACTTAAGCTGTTAAACACAATCAAGACATTTCCTTCATGCGTTCATTACACTATAGAGTTAGCTAATATCGACAATGGTTTTACAGTATTTCTCACCCACTTTAGTACATGTCTCGAATCATTAACGCATTAATGCAAAACAGTGCATTTCTGTCTCTGTCAAATTTCAATCTTAATGTCAGTGAACATGTCAGTGCATCAGAATCACGTTCTTGTAAAGTCCTTGTCATTGTTTACACATTGACAATATGTTTAGCATGTTGTTGTAACAGTGTATTCTGTAAGTATTTTCTGATGTAAACTATGGATAAGATTTTGATGACAAAAAATTTACAAGGCTGCACTTTGTATGATATATATCAATTTCAACAGTACAAAGTTATATATTGCAAGAGATTGGATTCAAGTTACACTGTTTGTACTGTAATTTGTTGACAGAGCATCCCATTGTGATACAGAAAAGAACAATACAATACTTTTTATAGTACAATGGATATCTTCATCCATTCAGACATGTATAGAAAATATGCTTGAAAGATTATGACGCATTCAACCAATTTGCATGTAGTGATGTTTTGGGGGTAAGATCAGGCAAGTTGACAGTCCTGCCTGGGTCCGGGACGAGATAATCTTAGATGGCCCCCCCCCCGTGCCCAGATCTCTCTTTTTCCCTACTCTTCCTCTCCTCTGCTATTTTTTCCACAAACAGACCTATTTTAAATTTTTTTCCCCATAATTTAATGAGGGCCCAGTTCTGCCCCCCCCCCTTGGCCCGGGACAACAGACCCTTATGTCCCCCCTATCGGCGAGCGTGGTAAGATTATTCAACAGAGAACCAGTATAATACACGATGATCAACATGATATAAGCAATTGATAATATAGGAATTAGAAACAGCAGACAATTGTACACAATTTGCATAAATTTGTCAACGCTTTTAATGTGTTCATAATAATAAGAAAATTGCTTTTATAATGTGCATAAGTGACTAGATGGTGTGGAAGTTGAAGTAGTTTAAAGAATTTAAATTCTGAATTGAGAAATACACCAAAGTGACTGAGAAAATTTACCACCCTAAACACACATTTTTAACATTTCAAAAATATTTTTTTCACTAAAACCACACTCACCAACATCTCCAATTTCAGTCTCCTCATACTCCTTGTCTGACCCCTTCGACTCCATCCACAGTTCATCCTGCTCATCACCAACAACTCTTGGTTGCGCCTGAGAGACAGCACCATCTGACTCAGGGATCTGCTCTCGCTTTTTATTCCTGAGCAGCCGCGCAGCCTTGATGATGTTGGAGCCGTTATCTGTCACAATGAGCAGCACCTTGTCTTCTCCTATACCCCATGCATCTAATGTCTGATCAATGCAGCGAGCAATGGACTCCCCTGTGTGTGGGTTCTCCAATTGGTGCAGGTTAAGCAGAGCATTGTGAACCTGGCCTCCAGGTGGATGGTAAAAAACAAGCTGACACACATGAAAGAGGCTGTTAATCCACTCTTGCTCCAACTAAGGGTCAGCTTCCTCGTATCCTTAATGATCCCTTTTAATTTCTGCTTTGCTGTATCCATCTTAGCCCCAATAAGGCTTTTGACTGTTGCAGCTCGAGATGTTTTGAACCTTTTGAACCAAGTTTTGATTTTGGTTCGAGTAAAGGCAATCGACTCACACAGTTGTGTAGATATCCCAGTATCAATAAACATTAACTAACGCTTCCACCCGCTTGTTGTGTTCCTTTGTATTTCCTAACAAGCAGCTATCGGGTCGCTGGTGAAAGCACTCCTGTAGTGTTCTCTGTCCTATGGTTGTCTCCGTCATGCTGCCTGGCCCTGTAGCTTCTGTTTTGGGGGAGAGGGGCTTGGCGTACCTTTACCTTGTTAAGGTAAGCTAGGTTAGCCTCCTTGTGTGCGCTTCTCAAAAGTACTTTCAAATTCATGGGTTTTTTCCCCATTAAAAAGGTCCAGTGTGTAATATTTCTGAGCATCTAGTGACAGAAATGCAATATAAGATCCATAACTATATTCTAAAATAAACCATAATATTGTCATTACCTTTGAATGAGACATTTCTATCTCGCGGGCACCCCCTCTATGGACGTCGCCATGTTGCGTCGCCATGTTTCTACAGTAACCCTAAGCGGACAAGCGGCGTCACTATCTTGAATAAGAAGCAGCAGCAGAAGCAGCAGCAGCAGCAGCAGTAGCAGAAGAAGTTGTACTCTAATTACTATTTATACAGTCTATGCCACATATGTCAAACTCAAGTCATTTTATCTGGCCCGCGAAAACGTGATAGGTCAACACGTTCTCATTCCCAACTCGTAAAATACTTTGTTTCCACTGAACGCAAAGCGAATTGTTCGCATGAGTAGATTACATGCAAAGTCAATGCAAAGACGTGAATAGACACGAATTTGAGCCGGGCGGCACGAATGGCTCGAATGACGCGCTATTTGCTTGAGTTGAAATTTTTCTAACTAGCGCGAATAATTCGCTTGACGCAGTGTCGCGAAAGCCCATCAGCGCTAGTTGTGTCAGCCATGGCTGTTGATAAATGGCGGAAAGATAAGCTATTGCCTTGGAAGCCCCTCCTCTTTCCGGTAGAGAAGGGCTTATTCGCACGATCGATAATCAACGCAATAATCGAGCATTCAAACTGACGCAGGTCAGTCAGTGGAAACACACCTTTAGACGATTAGAGCAGACGCTCCAGCCGTACATTCACTCCAATAATAACAACCCGATCGTACGTTTTAGATAGCGGAAAGGCCCACACTATCCATAATCCTCAACCACCGTTGCTATGGAGATGACGACGCTCCAGGACAATCCCGCCAAGGTAATCGCACCATCTCGTCACCACTAGACTGCAGCAAAGTCACGTCAAGGCGATTTGGAATGAGAAATCTCCACAAATTAATTTCAACATGTCCAAGCAGAGAAAAATTTATGCTCAAGGAAGGCAGTTTCACGAATGATGGGAGAACAAATACCTGTTTGTACTTCAAGGCAAAAAACCAGTATGTCTTTTGTGTTATGAGGAGTGTCAGTCGTGAAATAGTACAATATACAATGTCGGCATTTTGACACCAAACACGGAGCTAAATATGGTAAATTTAGCCTCCAAGAAAAACAAAGAATTGCAGAAGATTTAAAAGGCAAACTGCAGTCGCAGCAGAATATGCTCGCAAAGGCTTCAGCCAAAAATGATGCAGCAGTGAAAGCAAGTTTTATTGTGGCTGAAGAAATCCCGAGGTTCGAAGTCTTTTTCAGAGGGTGCATTTTTGAAGCAGTGCATGCTAAAGGTGTGTGAGCAGGTGTGTCCCGACCAGAAACACACTTTTCAAAATGTCAGTTTGTCAAGAAACACTTTCACGGGCCGAGTTAAGGAATTAGCAGGAAATTTAGCTGGCCGAAGAGACACGCACCTGTCTAGCTTTTTCATTAGCTGTGGATGAAAGCACAGACAACACGGATACAGCGCATCTATCTATTTTTATTAGAGGCGTGAAGCTGGACCTCTCTGTCACTGAGGAGCTCTTGGATGTAGCTGCCATGCATGGGACAACAACGGGCCGGGACATTTTTGATGCAGTGGAGAAGTCTGCAAGTAAAAATAAATTGGCGTGGGAAAACTTGGTGGGACTAACTGCATTTGGTGCACCTGCGATGTGTGGAGGAAAAACAGGCTTGGTTGGATTAATGAAGGAGAAATTGCAAAAAAGTAACTGTCACACACCCCTGATAACGTATCACTGCATTATCCATCAAGAAGCTCTGTGTGGAAAGGTTCTGGAGCTGGATGATATTATGACCACGGTCATGAAAAGAGTGAACTTTATTCGGGCGCGTGGCCTGAATCACTGCCAGTTCCAGCTGTTTTTGCAGGAGGGGGGCTCAGAGCATGGAGATGTGCCATACCATACAGAAGTAAGGTGGCTGAGTAGGAGCAAAGTCCTCAAACGATTTTTTGAGCTGAGAGAAGAAATTGTCCATCTCCTTTATTTGAAGTGGAATTTTGGACAAATGGAGGACCACAGATATTATTTAGCACAAGAGCCGACAGAGGGTAATTCTGCTTCGAAAAAGCAAAAGCATGATGAAGCCAGACGAATACGGGAAAGACAAAGGCAGAAATCACGGGTAAACATCGTTGTGGCCAAAGTTTTCTGCTGGACAGGTAAGGTATTCCTCCTACTTTAGCAATGCAAATGAAAACTGTGGGGTGTAAAATGATTGGGGGCGTCAGCTGCACTGTTAAACATCCTGGGGCTGAGCCCAGATTCTTCGACGTGGCTATATGATTATGGTGTGTGTGTGTGTGGCCGACCGTGACTGACTCGCGACAGTCAGGGTTACCGCAAGCAAAACAAGTTGCCGTATGCGCAATGCACAAATGAACGCTACATATAGTAAAGCTACACACCTACTGTACGCGTGCAGTGCATAGGGCCTAGTAAATGCGAGGGTGAGGTCACGTCACGTCTCGTGAACTTCAAACATAATGTAGCAATATTATTGCGCTCTTCGCAGACCCGCGAGACAGGCTGCGCCATGAACATTATTGCATATTCATTCAGACAAGATTTGTGGTGGTGTTGTTGTTGAACTGCACCTAAACTTTGTGTTGCATACATATACAATTACATTCGGGGCTACATTCAAAACATTCGGGGCTGAAGCCCCGGAAAAATGACCTGGCGACGCCAATGCTTGGATTGTTTCATGTAACTTCTTCTGTTTGTCCAACATTCGAACTAACATGTGGTTTTACTGAATAATTAAGTAAATATAATTTGTCAATATCTCTATATAAAGAAACCTCATTGCTTGAATAGTTACTCTCTGCTGTCTCAGACTAAATCTTTTATCCTACGTCGGCCACCGTAGCTTCTACTTCGTGTTTGCAAAGGCAGGGGTAGGCCGTGAGTGATTGGCTGTTTGCAATTCGTAACCCTCACCATTAGATGTCACTAGAAATTACACACTGGACCTTTAATAAATTGTCCACATATTTTACCACCTTCCACTGCAAGGCACCTTTATCTGACAGTCATATTCAAAGTAATCCCAAATAGGACTGCTTTCTTCCCACTTTCGGTACTGTCATGCCAGACGAGGAGAATGGACTATGCTGCGTTAAATTTGACATGGAATGTCGGAATTTCTGGGTTCCCAGTCGGAAATGTCAACTCTGAAAGATATATTTGCTCTATGAAAGACATTGACTCTATAATTGTATAATATTTTAGTTAGTTTTGCAAACAGACAAGGCAGTTTTAGTTGGTTATCGTTTTTTTGTAATGTCTCAGTTTTCTTTATTTTGTTAGTTTCGTTAACGATTATAAGCTTGGTCCAAAGTTCACCTACTACAGTCTTACAAAACCCTATAGGAAACACTGCAGTGAAATACTGCACCATTGACTTCAGACCAGGTTGGCTAATCTCCTTCGTTTACATCTGATTTTTATCTGGCCGCTACCACAGTAAATCTAAACAATTCCAGTAAATTATGGAAAGCATTAAAATCGGTATTTACCTTAAATTCTCATAATGTACTACCTTCCTATATTATCAATGACAAGGCTGTCTGCCATGCTGGAGAGTGTTTCAGTAAGCATTTCATTGCCTCTTATTTTTTGAGAATAGTTGCTGATTTTATTGCTAAACTGATTTCCAGCATGTTTAACCTCACTCTGGTCAACAATGAAATTTTAAAGATTTGGAAATCAGCAAATCATGTACTCCCCCTTTTAAAAAGGAGGCAATTCTTCTATTTTAGATAAATTGCCAGTTTTGGCTAAGGTTTTAGAAAAAAATGGTTAAAAGAATAATTGTACTTAACAATATTTGATCATATTTTCAGTGATCAAATAAATAAATAAAACCGAGAATATTTAGGGGCGTGATATTTAAATGCCGATTGTTTTCAGCCGCCAGATTTATCAACGCCTGATCATTGTTACGCTGGGATTGGCGAGATACAAAAGTTTCATGAATCACATGTGAACCCTGTCATAAGAGGGTTTCTACGATAGATTGATGAATGAGGGCCACTGTCTTTAGATGTGAGAAAGTCAGACTTTAGTCTTATAAAAGTCTTTTCAAAGTCTTTTCAAAGTCTTCTAGTGTATGGTTACCTTTAGAGTGTTTTGAATGTCTGTTTTTGGTTGTGTTTGGTGTTCATCTCTACAGAGTTCAATGATAAAAAAATAAATAAAAGAATTCTGAAATTCCTAACAAAATGGCCACCACAAGCAGAAGCATATTGGCAGAATCGTTACATGAACAGGAAGTGTGCATATTTCTTAGACAGTTGATCCAACCGCAACCAAATTTAGAACTCAAGGTTCATATCCTCCAATACAGCCAACCCTAATTGTTTGATCAATTTGGCCACATGGGGGCGTTATACCGGAAAAAACACAAAAACGGTACCAGATCCTAGTACGTATGTCCGAATGAAGAAGTTGATTGACCAAAGGGCGTGGTCACTACAAGGAAAAATGCTAATCAAAATTTTAAGGAATATTTGGGCGGGGTTAACAATGTCAGATGACCATGAAACTAGGTCAGTATTAGGCCCCATGGGTCTAGTTTAATCAGTAAAAGTATCGTCCAGATTGGCCAACAGGGGGCGCTACAGTCATCGATTGAAGATTGTAACATTATTGTAGCGATAGCTACCATATAATGTGACCTATAGCCATTCGCTTGGTGTCTAAAGATGTCTTCTCATGGCCTATAAGGATCTCATAAGTAATAATGACTGGTGATGTGTGAAACAATTTTTTTTGTATGTGTATTTTTTTGTATGTTTAAAGAACCCTAGAACACTACTAGATAGATGGATTTTTTGGTCTTTGGCAAGACACACAGAGACAATGTGTTTAGTGTGTGGGGATTTAGGAAAAAAAAAGTTAGATAAAATTCTTTGATAGATTAAATAAATGCAATATTTTGTGATAATATGTCTGACTGGATGATGAACTGGCCTATAGCAAAGGGAGTTTTTTTGGGTATTTGCAATATTTGTATAAAAAAAATTGGACGAGCTGTGATTCCACAAGGACGTTGCATATACAAGACACATTCAGACGGTTTAGGACAGAGTAGGGACGTTGTTTTCATAAGGCCAGAGGGCAGCACAAATATTGAAATTCATTCTATTTAAAATATCTTACTAAACCAACTCAACGGTAAGATTTAAAAGGATCTAGGGTTAGATTTAGAACGGGAAAATTCATACGCAAAATCTTTTCCCCTCCATCTCCCCCTCTCTGAAGAAGTTAGAGGCTGTCTCTCTCACTGATAAAAATTTTCTCACAAAGCCCATGTTTTCACAGCCCCGCTCCACCAACTTGGAATTACGGAGCCAACAAATAATAGAGGAGAGGAATCAAAGGTGAGAAGTTTCCTGTTTTCCTAAAACAGACACGAAGAAGGATGTACCAGAGGAGACGGCATTGACAGTTTAAAAGAAGAACCAGATCAGAGAGGTGTCAACACTCCATGGGAAAAGATGAAGGAGAAAGCCACCCCCATCCCCAAAAAGACAGAGAATCTCATATTACAACACAACATTTCTTCAGCTGTGAAAGACATATGCTTTGTCTGTCGCCAATCGGGAATAGGGGGCGCTATTTCAGAAAATAAATTGAAACGCTCATTACTGCTGAACGCAAGCACATATTTGAAGCAACCTTGGCGTGTTGCATGAGGGGAACAGGTTGTTGTGTTGCAATGAATAGGGAATCTGTAGTCCAAACCATGTGACCGCCATGAGCCAATGAACTTCAATCGATTGAAGGCCTTAAAAATGGTTGAAGGCCATCAAATTTGATCAGTATAAGGTCATATAGGTCCCCAACACAAAGTAAAAATTTGGGCATTGTCGGCCATAGGTGGGCGCTACAAACGTTTCAAACTGATTTTCAAATAGCAATATCTCTGTTCTGCTTTGAGCTAAAGTTAACAAAATGTGCTTGGCATTGAGCAGAACAAAATTGCCTCTTGCACGCATGTGCTCCAGCGTCTTAATCTACCGTTTTTTGAAAACGTTAATGCATTTCACAGCCCACAACTTTTGTCCAATTTGCCCCAGAATTGGTACAGATGATCTTCATACCAAGCCTCACAAAATGTGCATTTCAGATTTTTATTGTCAAAACCATTTGTCTCCACAACAGTGTTCTGACAAGATAAAGACAAACGCACTGTCTGGAGCCAATCGGCCACATGGGGGCGCTATACAAGAAAATCTTAAGACGCATAAAAGGCTTATGTGAATAAGTCTTACAAGGCCTAATGTACTAACCAGACCTATACGACCCGTCAGACGTATAACATATATTCTCTTATTGCGTCCGTACTGCTTGGACACCTTAATTGCTGCTTGCAGCTATATTTGTATTATTGTTTTTTCTGAAGTGTACAATTATGTATTTCCTGCTCAATTCTAAGTGATGGCAAAATGCTTTTATATTACCCTTTAGTAGCTGGGCACAGGAACTGATCAAAGTTTGCTCACTGAACATTTGTTGCCGTTTTTAAACAATAAGTTTTTGTACTTGAAGTACACAGGATATTCTAGTGGTTAGGGTGGTCGACTCCCACCTCCCACCGTGGGTTCGATCTCCAACATGCCCAGCCTAACTGTAAGCATCCTTGAGCAAGATAACCCCTACCTTAATACTTGTAATTGTACTCACTGTAAGTCGCTTTGAATAAAAGCATGTGCTAAATGACCCAATTGTAAAATACTATCTTACAAATTGCTGCCTCACGATGTCTTTATTTGGGCCGATTACTTCTGATTTATATGGTGTGAAGCAGGGGCAATTCTAGGATCAGACCTTTAGGGGAGCTCAGCCCCTAATGAGAATGTAACATGCATACAGTGCCTTGCAAAAGCGTTCAATTCCACTGCTAAATCACTAATTTCACTGATTAACAATTAATACAATATTATTTTTCTATGATATTTTAATTTACAAAAATAATAGTTTAAATAATTACTAGTAACATGAATTTTATGCCACAAAAATTTTAAGAAAATTCAAAATGGAATATGCTCTTTGCAACTGTATTTAACCCCCTTCACTTTGGCAAATTAGGATTTAGGCAATTAGGTACACAATGTTACCTTCAGAAGCAACCTAATTAGTTGGGTGGTCTATTGTAGTTTAAAATAATATTGGTTCAGAATGAACAATCTCAGATTTAAATACACCTGTTTTAGAGAGGACCCTCAGTTAGTTAATGAAACCTGAGGCAAAGTCTCAATAATAATGACCAGAACTTTAAGTAAAAGATCAAGTTAAGCAGTTATGGTGTCACGGCAATATCTTTTCATCATTTGGATGACTCTTTGCAATCTTACACGCCACCACATGGATGCAGGCAGAAAGGTAAATACCAGCCAAGACAAATTGAGGAGCTCGTTCCTAAACAAGGGGCTACCTCTGTAGCATGGGCATGATTTGGTTATGAAAAGTCCGACAAGGACCAAAAAAAATTTACTTTGCAAATGATGCAAATGATCGATTTTGGTTGCGGGACTATTTGATACTAAAATTCTAACCTGGAGTGTGTTGTTTACTTGTTATAGTTTATACACGTACAATGTTTACATTTGGTATTTTATATTGCAATATTTTATGTTGGGCCTGTAATCATTTGTTTTTGAAAAATAGACATTTACATTCTTAAATCATACATTTGCCCAGAATTCTAAATAAAGGGCGATAAATAATCACATGAATGAGTACCATTAATTTTTGAATATACAATTTAAAATGTAAAAAAGAAATAGTCCTTTCCATGTGGTCAATATATATATATATAAACTATTAATTCATTGAATTTACAGAAAATTTACAATATTGTGATATACAGGTGCTGGTCATATCATTAGAATATCATCAAAAGTAATTTCAGTAATTCCATTCAAAAACTGAAACTTGTATCATGTATACATTCATTCCACACAGATATATTTCAAGTGTTTATTCCTTTTAATTTTGATGATTATAACTGACAAATAAAAAAATAAAAAAAATTCAGTATCTCAAAATTAGAATATTGTGAAAAGGTTCAATATGAAGACACCTGGTGCCACACTAATCAGCTAATTAACTCAAAACACC
>JAOEHI010053975.1:0-14551 GCA_025447815.1 Percopsis transmontana | reverse complement strand
TGAATAAAAAGTTTACATAAATAAGGATTTGGTGACATTTCATAACTAAAATAGAAGACAATTTCAACTTGGTTACACAAGCACAGACACAGGTGAGGAGGCAGGTAGTGGTTTTGGGAGTTTTAATAAAAACAAAACTCACCCAAAACAGGGTACAAAGGAAAAAACAGTCCAAAAACTAAAATACAAAAGCCAACAGCTAGGGGAAATCCAAAAAACAGTCCACAAAACAAAACTTGCATGGCATGAGCAAAGACACGTGCAGACCCAGGAAACAAGGCAGACACACTAGGGAAACATAGAAACGGACTCAGGGGAAGACAAGAGACAAGACCAGGGAACAGGCAGGATCGTGACAATAATCAATATAGTGCCTTTACTGGTTTAAAAATATGTAAACTTACTAGCCTGAAATAAAATAAATGGATCACTTAATAAACATCAATTCCAGGTAGATGACGAATGCAGAGTTTACTGTAAAGGGCCGCAGAGACCTCTGACGGAGTTCATGTTCCCAAGTTGGAGCTGCCCCGTGTCCTGTCATTGGCAGAACTGGAAACACTTCCAAATCCAACTGTACCATTGACAGAGACAAAACCAACTTAAATTGAGACAGAACGCATTCTGCTGGATAATGTACGATTTCTCATACAGATAGGTATACTGATTGTGTAAGGGCTGTGCGTGTTGAGCGAGAGTAAGCGTGAGCCAGAGAAACACACACAGGCGGAATTGCGGGTGCAACGCTTTTAAGCGTCGTTTAAATAAAAGGAACACACACTGTGCTGCCCATTGATTGAATGAGAGACTCCGGTTCCATTTACAGATGTTTATTAACACCGTAGAACTAAAAGTTCAAGTAAACAAATAAAAGACAACATAAAATATTGCAATCACTGCATAAATAGCATGGCTTAATACTGTAGCTAAAGAATACAGAAAAATACTGACCACTTTAGCCTGCTTCTCAACCAACGGCAGAGTCATTTCTCAGAAGCAATCTTCAGTCAAAAATACGATTCTTCACTTGCACACAATTATAGCAAACACCACGGAACATGGAGTAAAAATAAAGAAACAAACTAACTTTAGCAGATAACCTCACCGACACAGGTGCGCTTTGGTCTCTGTCCGTAGCTTACGGCGTAACAGACGCTACTTCCGCTTTTTGTCATGTCAAAATAAAAGTACGTATTCCTAAATGAATACAAAAACCCGTCTGCATTTACACACACGTACAGGGCATAAGCCAAAACAATGACCAATGGCACCTTGTGCTGTTGGCTAAACTTAAATAGTCCACCAATCAAACAACTAAGGAGGCGCACCTGTAGGTCTAATCAGCCTACAGGTGTCGCCTTTAGCCCGGTGAGGTCCCTCCGGTGGCCGGACCAGGGACGAGCAGCAGAGGCTGGGACCCTCAGGAGGCCGGACCAGGGACGAGCAGCAGAGGCTGGGATCCTCCGGAGACTGGACCGATGGTGTCAGTTGTACAGCGGCTGAGTTGGTGACTGCTCCGAGGCCCGAGTACGGCAGTGGCTCTCCAGCAGCGAGACCTGGCATTGGGCCTCGCGGCGAGAGCGAGCTGGCGACAGCTCCGGGGCTTGACTGCGGCAGCAGCTTCCCAGCGGTTGGACCACACGTTGGCCCTAGCGGCGAACGAAGGGCTGGCAGCAGTTCCAGGACCGGACTGCGGCAAGGTGAGCTCCTCAGCGGCTGGACCTGGCTTTGGCTCCAGCGACATGAGCGACGGCTCTCCAGCGGCGGGACCCTGCGTTGGCCTTGCGGCGAGAGCAGGCTGGCGACATCTCCGGGACCGGACTGTGGTGAGGTGAGCTCCTCAGCGACTGGATCTTGTGTCGACTCCAGCGGCGTGAGAGAGCTGGCGACAGTTCCGGGGTCGAACTGTGGCGGGAGCTCCACAGCGACTGGGTCAGACGACGACTCCAGCGGCGCGAGCGAGCAGGCGGCAGCTGCTGGGCAGCTGCTGGGCAGGACTGCGGCGGCGGCCCTACAGCGGCTGGGTCAGGCGATGACTCCAGCGGCGTGAGTGAGCAGGCGACAGCTCCTGGGCAGGACTGCGGCGGCGGCTCCACAGCGGCTGGGTCAGGCGACGACTCCAGCAGCTGGAGAAAGCAGGCGGCGGATCCTGGGCAGGACTGCGGCGGCGGGAGTGAGCAGGCGGCAGCTCCTAGGCAGGACTGTGGCGGCGGGGCTGAAAGCTCCACAGCGACTGGACCAGATGACGGCTCCAGCGGCGTGGACGTGCTCCGGAGACTGGCGACGGTGGTGAAAGCTCCTTGGCTTCCACTTTCTCCCCGTTCGCTTGCACACTCACAGTCACACCGTTCGTTCGCTCACTCTCACTCACACCGTTCGCTCTCGCGGGGAGATTGCTGGCTGCGACGTCCCTCGCTGGACCCGCAGACACGGGGGTGGAGGCGCGAGAGTTCCACCGCTCCTTGGCGTGACCGAACTCTGCGCGCAGCGGCACAACCCACTCCTGGTACGACTGAGGCCTGAGCAGCGGGCTTCTCTGGAGCACCATAGCCCAGCTGAGAGCGCGCCCAGTCAGATGGAATAGTAGCTGCGCTCCCCGCTCGGCCTCATCTGTTCGCGTGTAGTCCAGCCAGTGCTCAAGGTCCTCCAGGAATTTTCCCAAAGTCCCCGGAGAGCCGTCGAAGCCGGTGGAAAAGGCTCCGGCTCCGCCACGGACAGCCGAGCGCTCTCTGGCGCTTTCACCGGACAGCCTCCCCGTGTGTTGCTCCTCCACTCCGGAGAGGTAGGCTTGCCCCCCCCGCGAAAGTCCCCGACGCTCCTCATGTTACGCGTTGGGAGCGTAGGGCACCCCAGCGACGAGCGACCACGCTGCCCAGTCGTAATCGTACTCCTCGTCGCTGGAGGTGGAGCCCTCACCTCCTCGCCGTCCTCCCAGGCAGTCGCTTCCCACCTTCAAAGCTCTGCTGTGAGCCAGCTCAGCGTCTCCCCTGTTCCTCGCTGAAGCCGCTCTGCCGAGGGGAAGTGGACGCCTGCCAAGCGGAGAAAACCCCTTTCTCCGGGAACCGTCGGGCCCGCGGGAAGAGACACCGCGGGAGTGTGTGCCTTGCGGGCTGCTACTCTCTTCTTTCGGTTGGTCATTCTGTAAGGGCTGTGCGTGTTGAGCGAGAGTAAGCGCGAGCCAAAGAAACACACACGCGGAATTGCAGGT
Source organism: Percopsis transmontana (assembly GCA_025447815.1). NCBI lineage: Eukaryota > Metazoa > Chordata > Actinopteri > Percopsiformes > Percopsidae > Percopsis > Percopsis transmontana. The sequence goes on along the minus strand of JAOEHI010053975.1, from coordinate 11,343 downwards.
GCAACGCTTTTAAGCGTCATTTTAATAAAAGGAACACACACGTACATAAGCCAAAACAATAACCAACGGCACCTTGTGCTGTTGGCTAAACTTAAATAGTCCACAAATCAAACAACTAAGGTGGCGCACCTGTAGGTCTAATCAGCCTACAGGTGCGCACTGGGGAAGAGGGACACGGAGCACGCATGGACCTATGCGCGCCGATCGTGACAGATTGACCATTTACAAGTTATAGTTTTCAGGATTACTGTATTACACATACAATACAAATCACTGAAAACATGCATTTGTCTCAATACTCATTCACTATTACTTAAAATCTTCAATTCAACACATTTTAAAAAATGCACTGTCTATGAAACAGGTAAAAACGAGAAAGCTCAACATTTCTTGAAAACTTAAAAATGCACAATCAAGGACATTCACCATCCCAACCACAATAAGTACGTCAATCGCAAGCGTCTCTGCTCCATCATGGCCAGGACTGAGAGGCTGAGAAGGAGCTTCTTCCCCCAGGCCATACAAATCATGAACACTTAAAACCCCATAAGACATACATCTGGCATTTTGTACCCTTTTACAATTTTAATACCTCTGTAGTGGGTGCGTCCAGCTGAGTGCACGTGCAGAATGCGAGTGCACTGAGGCCTATTTTACTGCTGTTGTTCATGTACAACTATGCATGTGACAAATAAATCTCTCTCTCTCATGGTCGTCCACTTATCCGGAATCGGGTCGCGGGGGCAGCAGCTCCAGCTTCCCCCGCGCTGGAGCTGCTGATAAATCTCTTCAATCTTAAATCTCTTCAAACCTACAGAAGTGCAGAGAGGTCATCAGCTTTTAAAGGCGTCACATCCTCCACAAACATGCTGCGGAACCAGGGACATTTTCACTTGGGGGTGCTGACATTTTTAGCTTGGAGTCACATTTTTGTAGAAATTACTAGGGTGGTCCAGGGGTAGGCTACGCTTCCCCGGGGGAAAATTAGGAAAAGCTCAGTAAATAATGCATTGTAGTTGCTTTCCCGACAAAAAAATTAGCACTAATTACTTACAGCATAATGCTAAAATACATCTTGGCTACACACCATCCAGAACATAAAAGTTGCACACCTTTGCTTGCTATAAACTGACTCAAATGCATGTTTTGTGGAGGCTGTGACACCTTTGAAAGCTGATGACCTCAGTACTTTTTCAAGTCAGATTTCCTCCAGCAGGGACCCATGTGAACTTGATCTGTCTGTCCTTGCATCCAAGGGTTACAATATGAACAATATGTTAAGGAGATTTTGTTAGAAACTTGGAGAATCCCAGAGGTTTTGTTTAAAGAACAAGTTGCTAACTTAAGGTACATTGTTTTTCATCTCCAGATAGAAAACTTTATATAAGTAAAGTATATAGTATATAAGTATAAAGTAAGGTTACACCCACAAAGAAGGTTCGCCCCATGGTTCTGTGATTGGACAGTGGGATATTCCTGATTGGATAGTCAAATCTGAGCCTCTCCATTTGCTATGCAAGAAGGAAGCCTCAAATGTGGGATGAAAAGATTTGTACCTGTAGAAAAGATTTGTAGCCTACCAGTAGAATAGATTTTTAACTGTAGGATGATGTGTAACTGTAGGATAGACTTGTATACCTGTAGAATAGTTTTGTAATTGTAGGATAGATTTGTAAGTGTAGGTTTGTAATATTTTCAATTTTTTGTGCAAATAATTTTTACAGGTGCAAATCGTGATACACAGCTACAATACGTTTGTCCCTATATTTATTTCATAACTTTTGAGCCACTTTGTTCAAGACGATCACTGTCTCTCTCGATCTTTCAGGCCCCTGGCACTGCTAGTTATATGAGGGATGGTGGCTGCGAGTGTGAACCCTCGTTTTACTAATATTTAGCGCGATCTGTCTATAAAATAACCCCACTTTTTCAGACGTATTTCAAGAAGAAAAAAAGTCATATATTCGGACCAGTAGGGTATATTTAATTTTGTTTATTATTCCTATTTGTAATTCCAATTCCAGTCAAACGTGTCCATTAAAAGGCCCACATCCATCGTAGCTTTGTATCCAGGCAACATAAAGTATCCTGCTTCACATCCGCCAATAAAAGATATACGTTGTTCACCATAGTAGTGCAGAATTGTTTCCGATTACCCAGCATGCATATCAAAATAAACGCAAACTGAGGGCCTAGCTGCAGAAACACACTGTATTTACCAGAGTGAGCGATCAAAAGTCAAAGTCCCAATCAGTGTTAACGTCCAAATGTAATGGGGAATTAAGCATATTGTCCAAAGACTGGACTAAAACTTTAGAGTAAAGACATTATTGTGAAGATCCCCAACCGGAAGTAGTTTACAATCCCTGTGCGTTGTCTTTGGTTAGCACAAGAGGTTAACACAAGATGCTAGCTATATATTACCGATATGTGTATAACCTTTTTGATATCTCATGTCTGGATGAATTGAAGACTCGTTGATATACTAGATTGCGATTTATTTATTGTTAGAGGTTTGCCCCTTGTAGTCTAATCCAGAATATTTATTGCTCTCGTAGCAACAGGGTGGGTGGACCATCGTTTCTTTGAGTAACGTTAACGTTAGATATAAACACAGAAATTAGTTCTACTGCTGCCGACTGCGACGTCAACATGGTAGGTGAACAACAAGGTTTTGGACAGGAATGTTAAAGCATTTTAAATGCAGGATTTCAGTGTTGATGCAGCGTGATGTTTGGTGATCATGTTCATGTTTTATGCTTTATGGCACGGTATGTTAGAGCCGGCCAGGTGATTTTTATATGAGATTACAATAGTGCCAAAACTCCGTAAACTTCTATTTTGAATGTTTCGTGCTCCAAGTGAAGAGTCGCAAATGTGTAATTTAATTTACAAGATGTGTTTAGTACAAGCTTGCGAAAATACATTACACTTTTGCGAATCGTTATTCGTTCGCGCATTGAGACTAGTGGTTACTAGCCTCAATGTGCGAACACGACATTTAAAATACAAACTCACGTGACTTTCGGCACTGTTTGTCAATCACAGTTTTGAAAACCGAGGCTGGCTTCAGGACTTTTACTTTATGTTCAATTAACGTGAACGAAAGTGGACTCAACGCCAGGTTACAAAACAGGGATGAGTTGGGCTGTGGGTGTTTAACAACGTTCACATGGCTAACGACAACAAAGCGTCGTTTGTGCTTTACTGCTGTAGATTGTTGTGTTGCTGTACAGCAGTGTTGGGGTCGTTACTCAAAAAATGTATTACTCGTTAATTTTAATAAAAGTAATGCATTACTTTACTTATTTACTCCCTGTAGAAAGTTATTGATTACACTACTCGTTACATTACTTTTGCGTTACTCCGCAACATCACCTGAGATCCATTGTCATTTAATTGCCAGTTAACAATTGAACAATGTTACAGCTTAAATGACCACATATCAGCACAAGTCCTAATAAGGACATACAGAAGATCTTTAACTGTAACTGTAATGTGATTACTGAACTTAGGAACAGTAATGCATTACATTACTGTGTTTCAGACAAATGTAAGAATGCGTTAACCCCAACACCAGTGATGGGGAAAGTTCACTTTCTTCATGAACTAGTTCAGTTCAGTTCACAAATTTTAAAATGAACTAGTTCAGTTCATAATTCATACTTTTTTTTTTTTTTTACTTAGTTCACAGTTCCAAAAATGAACTAGTTCATAGTTCTTTTTTTCCATATGTTGCTGCGAGCTATTATTTTTTTAAATTATTGCCACAGCCCATATAGAACCACAGACGGCAATTATTTTATTAGTTTAAATGATCATACGACACGTCCTTGCTGCTTTGTCGCCTCCATGCTGCTTTTTGTTTTAATGACGCATGCGGCGGTGCGACCCTGGTGGCTGTTGTTGCCAGATAGCGTGTTTTTTCCTCTACATATTAAGGTCTGTTTACGGTGTGTTTTACCCCGGTTTTCGCGTGGAAGGCTCTATAGAAATATGGCACCCTATTGAATGAAGTTAAACTGAGAGAGCGTGCCGTTTACAGACACCAGAATGAACGAGTTCACAGTACGTTCATCAGGCAGTAATACAGTATGTTCAGTTCACGTTCGCCCAAAATATGAGCGAGTTCATGAACTATCGTTCAATGAACACGTTCAGGCACAACACTGCCCAACACTGATGTATAGATGCACAAAATGATGGTTTACACTGTAAAAACGGTAATATTCCGGCAGCTTGGGCACCAAAGATATACTGTGAAATAACGGTAATTAACTCTCATAAAAACACAGTAATTTTCCATAATACAAATACAGTTTGTAGCTTTAATTTTACATGAAATCTTATGTAATTCTTCGGATTTTAAATGTTTAATGAAGGATATTTACACCTGTAAAAACAATGAAATAACCTATAAATATAAGAGTGCCGTTATGAGTTTAGTTTTTTTTTTTACTTAATTTTGCGGAAGAATCTTGTTTATTTAATATAAAAGTGAAATTTACATTGTATTGTATTTATAGTTTACAATTTATTTATTATTTTTGCTAGGTTACTAGGTTTCTAATTAGGCATTCTAAATATACCTTTTAACTGTACTTTTAAGTAGACTTGGAATTACCTCACATGTACACTACCAGTGGCCTATATATATATATATATAAATACATACACACACATACACACAAGACAATTTTTATAGTTGTCAGTTTTAAATAAAAAATAAAATTAATTTGCAAATATATTTTAGAACTCTTTTTATGCAAAAAAACAATTTCCTTTTAAAAATAAAAAACGGAAATCTTATGTTTATTCACAGCTACAGGTTTTACATGTTATTTTACATTACACAAAGAAATTCAGTCTCTTTGTTTTAATATTTGAATGTATTTCAAAAACATAGGAAAAATATTTTTTTTTACAGTGTACAGTCACCTCCGTTGGTGCTGTAGCGTACTAAACCTGTTCCCAACCCAATTGCTAGGAAGAATCAGGCATCAGGCCTAGTGCGGGCTATAGAGACACCATGGGGGTTTTAAACATTTCCATGGTAACAACCAGCTCCACCAATCAGAGACGTCGCTGTTACACTTGAGGACTGTAGGTAGTAGTACTTCTCCGGGACATCGCGAATAAAACATCTTTCTTAAATCATCATATATATCATACGGACTTGTCTTCTACAGGAGTATATGCTATCGTATCACAAACTCGTAGCTAGTGGTAAGTCGGCATTGGGTGGTTACACCCTTTAGTGAAATGGTCAGTTTAATTCAAGGAAGATATTAGCCCTAGCCTATTTACATAGAAAATGGAACCAGACTTGTCAATCTGCTGTAAGTCACTCATTACAATGGGCAGAGTCTGGTACAAGTCCGGTGAGCATGTCACAATTAAGTAACAGACAGTAGACCTATATGCTACTTGTATCCATTTCCCTTGAGGGTTGGATTTGCTATTTGCACCCCTATACAAAATAGAAGTAGATTACAGGGGCAGGATAGTCTAGTGGTCTAGGTGTTGGACTCCCAGCCAGAAGGTCGTGGGTTCAATCCCTGGAGGTGGCCTACCTGTAGGCATCCTTGAGCAAGATGCCTAACCCCTACCTGCTCCATGTAAAATGTACTAATTGTAAGTCGCTTTGGATAAAAGCGTCGGCTAAATGCGTCGGCTAAATGCTGTAAAATGTAAATTACAAAACATGTTTTTTAGTATTAAAAAATATATATTGTGAATTTAGGATTAGGTTTATACTCCTTGTATATTCAAACTACTTGGCAATAAATCTGATTGCCAAGTAAGTTCATGGCAAATTGTGACCCTTTTGGCGTTCCATACTGTAACCCTCGATCTCGTGCCTCGCTGCGCCAATGAGCGAAGCCGTTGGGAAGTACGAGTCGCCATTTCTTCTGTGTGTGTCTATCTATTCATATTAGTCAATGGACCGAATGCTTCTCCTGACTTCCATAAGACTTCCATAAATGTGTTCTGATTCTAAACATGCCCATTAGTGTCATCTGTTCCTAGCACGGGTCCACCATGGCACAAATTCGTACATTTTCTTTGCTTTCCTGGGCTCTAGGTAAAAAAAAAATCTAACTTATTAACGTTACATTTCATAATATAACAAATCATTTTTATTTTTTCATTAATGCAGCGTTAAATGAATGTTTATCATCATTTTAAAGGCGTATGTTTTGTAACGGTTATCAATGGGAAATATGCCTCAAAACTTTTTCCACCAACATATGTGCACCAGTTATCAATCACCATTTACAAGGTTTCAAACCCAGAAAAACAAACCAATACACCGGGAGAACAGTGAAACATTTGAAACTCTGGAAATGATTTGGAGAAACACTGTAAAAAGAGAGCTGCAGTTGTGAAGAAGGCAAACGCGTATACAAAATTCTGTTTTCAGAGATTCCATTTTTTTTAGGCTTGCAAAACCTTTTTTTTTAAGATTTCAAGCTTTCAAAGTTTATTTTTTTTTTCTTTTTTTTTTTTTGGTTTGAATAATGGCATGTTATTTATCCCATAGAATCCCACTCCTCTTCGCTGCCATATCTCTTGTTACAAAATCTTGTTACAAAATCACCTGACTACAATTTTACTAGGGTACCATCCAGTGACCAAAATCTGTCAGCAGAATCAATTTCATGTGTGTCTGACATTGCAATAGGATGAGCACTTAGGCGATGGGGAGCAGGATTCTGTCATTGTAAGCAATACATTAAGTTTTTATGTTTTTATCAAATCACCTTTGAAATTTCCAAATTTTGTGACGAATCACAACCTTCCTTTTCAATTCACAGGATTTATTTTCACCTGCATATTTATCAAGGTGTTAAAAGGTGTAAAATTCACCCTTCAGCCAAACAGCTTTGATGCAGATGATAAATGCTGCCTTTTTAAAAATGGCATTGAATGAAAACGTCAAGATCATAATTAATTAAACCATCATTAATTTAATAAAGTGACCTTTGATTTTATCAAAGTGAAAATTACAATTGAACAAATGCACTTTTCACATGACAATTTATCAACCCTATTTGAATCGAATCATTTGTATTACTTCCACCTCTCATACACATACAGAAGCTGTTATAAGTAAATTAATTCCATTGCCAGACAATATTTATTGCTTCTAAGGACGGTAGACTTGGCTAGTGAATGGTGCGGCCCTGTGAGAGCTGTAGAGGGGAGGAGTAGATAATAGTGTGTGCCACTCATTTTTGTAACATTATTTAAAGCACAAAGTGAGTTTCTGACACAAATAGAGGACACAAAACGCTCCAAGCACACACGATCTCCCCTTTCTAACAGATCCTGTCACGAGTGAAGCCAGCTCTGGGAGGAGAGGCGCCAGCCAATTTTTGCGAGAAGAAGAAAAACAAGGCGAGGAAGAGCCCTGGCCTGGAGGAATACCTGCAGCAGAGAGACTATTTGGGAGCCTTGACCCTGTTGGAGGTACACCAGCAAGAAGCACTCATTGGTGCCCTCTGCTGTTGCTTTGCAATAAATTGGAGGATGAAATATATAAAGATACAGATTATTACTGGGGTCGGGCGTTAGGACCCCCATGGAGTCCAGTGCTTTTGGAGGGTCATGAGATTAAAACTTTTAACAACAAAAATTGTTCTGACAAATATTTAGTTCTTCATTATTTTTAATTGAGTTTAATGATCTATAATTAATGTACATATATACGTTATAAATTGTTTTGCAGTCCAACAGTTAGGTGTGTGATCAGATGCGAGCTTAGTCTTTAGTGTAACGCTCCGCTGTTATGTTAGCTTCTACATTACCAGTCTGGACGTGAACATTGTTCTCAACGCATTGTTTGTGCTATCCTGTAGATCCCAGTGTGATATTTTTATGAAGTACAACTATAGAACCTGAAAGCCTTTTTGCTTGACGATAAAGGAAAAAATTACATGTAAAATGCAGACAAGAGAACCAGTGTGTTTCTGGTATACTGTCCAGACTGGGTCAGTGCTGATTAGAGGACTCGGTTGATATAAATCAAATGTGTACTGTGCATGTTGGCAACATTTTATCAGGTTACAAATAGTGTTTTTATTACTAACATGTTGCTGCTTTGTTTGTATCAGTTCCAGAGAGATATTGGGGAAAAAGAGCAGAATGCAGATCTCTGGATGGGTTACTGTGCCTTTCACCTGGGGGACTACAAGAGAGCCATGGAGGTATGTGTGTTTGTGTGTGATACTGGAAGCAACAGGCAGTGTAAACGGCACATAGAAAGTTGCATAAATAGGTTATGGTTCTGAATCAATAATTCCACACACCTACTTATCCATCAGTCCATCAATGTGACTCTCAATTTGTTTTTTGAACATACTGCTAGTTTGTGATCTTTAATCTCCCAATGCACTTTAAAGAGCTTTCTACTTAAAATCTCTTACTTCTGTGTGGCTATGATAACTTTCTACTATATTATTAAATGATTATTGTTCAAACCTGTGCAATATTTCTGTGCAGTATAGCAATGTGTATGAGCACATGTACAGTATGTATAATTGTGATGTCTCTTCTTTACCATGTAATGTAAAGGTGGCAGGATAGTCTAGTGGTCTAGGTGTTGTACTCCCAGCCAGAAGGTCATGGGTTCAAGCCACAGAGTTGGCCTACCTTTAAGCATCCTTGAGCAAGATGTCTAACCCCTATCTGCTCCATGTAATCATCGTGTATTTGTATGTCGCTTTGGATTAAAGTGTCTGCTAAATGACCTAATTGTTGTAATTGTAATTACAGGAGTACAATTCTCTAACCAATAAGTCTGAGTGTCCAGCAGAGGTCTGGGTCTATCTGGCCTGTACACTGTTTTTCTTGGGGCTTTACAGGGAGGCAGAAGAGGCTGCGTCTAAGGGTACGTGCACACTTTGTGGGGGACAGGTTTCACATTGTTATTTTCTCGCATTTATGACAAATAACTGGGACTGGGTGACAATGTTTTATGTATACGTATTTAAACACACACACACACACACACACACACACACACACACACACAAGGTCCGTTAATGAAATTAGAAAGTGTTTTACAGGCCCAATAACAAAATAAATTGTGAAGGAAGTTGATATAAGTTAATTGCACAACCATGTTAATTGCACATAGCTAGCTTGAGTTAAGCTGTGACAAAGTAAAGTACCGGTACATGCAGTCGTGATAAGTTCTGATTCTATTTTGCTGTTGGTTTCTTGTAGCTCCAACATCTCCCCTTCAGAATCGACTCCTCTTTCACTTGGCTCACAAGGTTGGAAAACCTCCATTTATAATATTATTTATTTATAATATTGTTATAATTTACAGTTTGCATACACTATCTATATATAATTGGGGTCACTTTCCTTTTAAAATAACATCAAATTACGTGTTTGATGATTGATTATTAAATATGAAAATTAGATGTGATATAAATAGAGACAAGTACTTTATGAAACCAACTAATAATGGTAGCTTGAATAATTAAAAATAATAATATCAAATTGATCAGACATACAGTGTAGACATTGTTAATGTTGTAAAAAATGTATAGGACTATTATAGCTGAAAATGGCTGATATTTAATGGAATATCTAGATCTACAACCGTACAGAGGCCCATTTTCAACAACCATCACTCCTGTGTTCCTATGGCACGTTGTGTTAGCTAATCTAAGTTTATATTTTAAAAAGGCCAAATTATCATTAGAAAACCCTTGTGCAATTATGTTAGTCAGTCAAGTCATTTATATTACATTACAATTAGGTCATTTAGCAGACGCTTTTATCCAAAGCGATTTACAATTACATGGTGCTATTACATGGAGCACGTAGCGGTTAGGCATCTTGCTCAAGGATGTCTCAAAGGGCTGCACAGGCCCACATTTCACATGGAAACTTTGCCTATTCCTCCCAGATGTTAGCATCTGGAAACTGTTGATTTAAAGAAGCAATAAAACTGGCCTTCTGTAGACTAGTTGAATATCTAGAGCATTAGCTAGTTAATTATAAACCATATAATGTAAATTAAACAATGAATGAAGTTACAATGAATTTTGTTTTGCATGTCACCTTTTAAATTACCAGGTTAGTCCCACTGTTCAAGGGAAATGCATAAAATTAAAATAAAATATGATGATATAAAACTGCTAACAAAATTATAGATTCCTTCCTACCTGGTCTTCCTCCTATGTTCAATAATTGGTCTGTATCGCTAGTATTTAAAACATAGAACTCCCATTCTATGTTTGTGCTGTCTCAGTTCAACGATGAGAAGAAGCTAATGGGCTTCCACCAGAACCTGGAGGACATTACCGAGGACCAGCTGAGCCTGGCTTCTATCCACTACATGCGCTCCCATTACCAGGAGGCAATCGACATTTACAAACGCATCCTGCTGCAAAACAGGTTTGGCAAAGCAATGTAACACATACTAAATTACATAAAATGTATAAACGACCATAAATTTAAACAAAAGTCGTATACACATTGTATAAACATTTAGGGGTTGAAGCCCACAGTGTTCCACTGTCATGACCGCTCCCCTTTCTCAGAGACTTCCTGGCCCTCAAAGTATATGTGGCCCTGTGCTACTACAAGCTGGACTACTATGATGTATCCCAGGAGGTGCTGGCTGTCTATCTGCAGAGCATCCCTGACTCCACCATCGCACTCAACCTCAAGGCCTGCAACCACTTCAGGCTCTACAATGGCAAGGCTGCTGAGGTACAGCTTGTGAAATTATGTGTTCCTCTTTAGATTAGAACGAGTTCACACAAAAAAAACATTTTTCTTGTAGTGTATTATGCCTGAGGGCATTTGTCCTGTAATAGAGGAATAATAGTCACTTTATTAAAATCACATTATGAAATCGAGATTTGAGCTACACTTAACGGGCTATATCACATTGTATTACTCCGAGAAGGAGGTGTATGTAGGCTAGGTTGGGGTGAGTAGTGTCTATCATATCAACTATTGTAAATAACCCTTATTTAGGGGCTAAGCAGCGAAGCACCTATTGGAATTGTTAGTTTTATTATTATTATTATTATTAGGGCCAAGCAGCGAAGCTGCAGGAATCCTATTGGAATTGTACATTTTTTTATTATTATTATTATTAGGGGTCCAAGCAGCAAAGCTCCAGGAACCCTATTGGAATTGTACGTTTATTATTATTATTATTATTATTATTATTATTATTATTAGGGGCCAAGCAGCGAAGCGGCGAAGGCACCTATTGAAATTGTACGTTTTATTATTATTATTATTATTATTATTATTATTATTATTATTAGGGGTCCAAGCAGCGAAGCTGCAGGAACCCTATTGGAATTG
>JAOEHI010053974.1:0-14553 GCA_025447815.1 Percopsis transmontana | reverse complement strand
ATCACTCCGCCAACTACTGTAACATCAGGATTAGGTAACAGCAATAGTACTGCTGCCAACTAATGCTATTGTTAGGTGCCATAACTCATTCCTACTCTTTTTCTTTTGTAAATAGACGCAGGATACCCACACCACAAAAGTACACTGGCACACATTCTAGTTCACACAAGTCACTCAAAAAAGCCATTATGCAGTGTGTCTTTTGTACTCAAATTGTACTGAAATTTGATTCTTCACCTCCACCCTCTAGCCTGCTTAAAACCGTCCTGATTTTGCAGCCGTTTGTCAGCCAGGTGGTGTAAAATCAAATCATTAAATAATTGGTAGGTGATTAGATCACCTTCACCCAATCAGAAAAAGACCTGCGTGAAGATCATTTTCAGAGCCCAGCTGTCTTCACCAACAAATGGATCTACCCACCTGGACGCTGAGGGTTCCCAGGCTGTCATGTAAAGCAAAGCAAATAGTAGAGGCGGTGCTTGAAAAATCAGGATGGTTTTAACCAGGTCACCCACCCACCAGAAGGAGGAGAAACAACAGGTGGGGACAATGGGAACACATTTTCCATCCTGCAATTTTCCGCAAACTTCCTATTAAATATTATTAAAACGTTCTCTTCTTTTTCGTCTTTCGTGGCTGACACTTAATTGCCACCTTGATGTAGCCTACGTGTGTTTCAAAGGAAATATGCAGAGGCTGGCTGGAAGCTGCTTTAGCTGGTGGATTTGAGAAGAATTTATTGTGGATATAACTGCTCATTGTTTTTCCTATAAAGGATATATTAATAAAGGGGATTCACTGAGAAACTGACTGGCAGCTCCTTTAACATTTGGACGTGAGATCTTTTTTATTGTGCAAGTAACTGTTCAGTGTTTAAATGTGAATATGATGCTGTGTTTTTTTTACTGCTGATAACAATTGATCATTTTTTATGTTATTGTTTGTTGTAAATATTTTTTAAATGACTCTGTTAGTTCGTAAACTAACAGAGAGTACATTTCAGAGAGCGTGAGGAGCGTGTTTGGACACAGTACCAGTCTGTCTGTTTCCCCACCTTGTAGCAGCAGATTATTCATTTAGACTCCTTCACATGCACATCTTCTCTTGGGACTGCTTTTTTTATTATCGTTTTTCCACTTTAGAGGCCTAGGAATCACGTATTTGAACAGGATTTTAACCATCTTAAAGCTCAGTAGGATGGCCGACTATCCGAGGAAGAACATGGAGATGCTCAGTGGCCAGTATGGAACCAATGTGCTGTTGATCGGGGCAGCGATGATGCTAGCCATGGTGCAAAATGACCACTCAACCAAAGAAGAGAGCCTGTTGTCCTTCCTTACCAGTCTCATGATAATACAGCTGATCTGGATGATATGGTACACCGTGATCAGGGACAAGCAGAAGAACCAGAAGACGGAGAGAGATGTTCACGTCACCACGTGCTACATCAGAGGTACGTATAAAAGTCGTGCTTTGGCACCCAATTAAGCATTCAATAATTTAAATTTAATTCTTTAATTCTAACTACCAATTTAATTATTTTTTTTTTGTAGGTGGTTTGACTGTCGTTGCGCTGTTGTCATTGGTAATGGACGGGTTCCGGATTGAATATTATGTGGGCTATCGGGCTTGTTTGTCGGTTTTGCATCTTGTATACCCTGCGATCCATGCAACACACACAATAGCACAGGTACGTATTTTTCATTAGTAGGCAGGTGTATAGTGTGCTGTCAGTTGCTAAAGTAGATTAAACAAAATAGTCCCATAGTTTTACTCCTTTTATTAGGGGCCGAACCCCAAACCTATTGTATTCGATGGTTTTCTATTTATTTTTATGCCATGGAAATCTATGGCAACACACCGTTCCATTTATATGCCGAGTTTCAAGTCACTGCATCATTCCCTAAAATATACAAAATTGTAATGTTGCAAATATGAAAATTGGGCATATCTCACAAGATCTCTGTATCTCTGTATCTCCGTATCTCAGGTGTATAGTCACCAAACCTTCACAAGGCGTATTTTGGTCCAAGTCTTAGAAATGTTGCCTATTTGATAATCTGTGCTGTTCTCCCATAGTGGGCAAAATTACAAACATTGGTGGCCAGGACACAAGAAAGTGATGCACAATGACGAAAATGTACTGCAACATTGTCTGACCCTAGAACAGAAGTGTTATATAGCGCTGCATAATAGCAACTTATAGCCTACAACTTAAAAATCGCTAAGAGCAGAGTAATTGTTCTGGTCAATGCACATAATAAAAATGTTTTAATTTTTAAATTTCTTTGGGCTATTTTTATAGGTGTATTTCTTTTGGTTCCACATCAAGGATGTCATCAAGAACTTTGAAACATTTGAAAGGTATTTGAAATATGAGGCAGAACAACCGCTACTATCAGATTCAAATATATTGTGCTAGTTGCACACTGAAACCCTTGACTCCGTAGCTTCCCTACTCTACACTAAGTCACCCCACAGACGTTTTCCATGAATTAACCCCTTGTTTGCAGTAGGTGCACAACACCTACTGCAAACTCACAGCACATTGACTTCCATTGTTCCTCCAAAACAGTACTTCAACACAACATATCTACTGGTAGTTTGTATTCGCAAGTTACTCATGTTGATTTTTGTAGAGTTTATATTTTGGGTTTTAATCCAAAAAGTAAAATGTTCAGAACAACAGTAGAAGTATGTTTTTGCCGAACAATGGATGAAAAGGATGAAAATACAGATCAGTAAATTTGTATTTTTTTTACCTGTCGTCTGTGTGAGGTCTTTTATTGAGATGACAAAGTTCCAGAGTCAAAGGTTTAACAAAAGTTCAGTAGGGCTTTAAAATGTCTGTTTGTTCAGATTTGGTGTAATCCATGCTGTCTTCACCAACCTGCTGCTATGGTTGAATGGTGTGATGTCAGAAGCAGAGGAATTCTTGAACAACCACCTGAAAAAGTTAACCCCCATAAGCGGCAGTAACATCACCATAGGTAAGGGCCACCAAGAGGTTGACTAAGTACTAGTCTACTCTCACTTGAGTGGATGAAAGAAAAGGAAATGAGAACTGCAAATCGGGGAAGGGAGGTTATTTATATACACCTTCATTTAACCAGGGTAAAGTATCATTGAGATTAAAATCTCTTTTACATAAGACTCAGCCAAGATTATTTGGCAGTCCCAGAAAGTATTGCATATGTTGTATGCGTATCCTAGGTTTCAAGAGCTGCTTAAAAAAAATTCTTTGACTAAACCATTTTAAAATATCAGAAGAAGCACTATGTTTGTTTTGTCAAACATAGGATTTTCACACATACTTATATTTTCAATTTATAATGCATAATTTACAAGTCCATTTACAAGTCCAAAATTTTTTTCAAACAAAGTGAATTAAGCAAATGTAAATATTCTGAATGTGTTGGAATAGTTAAACCAAGTCAAATTCCCAATGTGCCGGACTGAGGCGCTAGTAAAAAAAACACAAAAAAAACACGTAAACCAAGTTGCAGTATGTAACAGGATATGTGACATGGTGTTAGTGAATGTATAGTATAGCCTTAAAGTTGTGATTTATTTTTAACATATCAAGGATTTCGACCTACATCCCTGTTCCCACTGTTCCCATAACGTGTATACACTGCCATTTGGAGGTCAAAAAATTTACTTCCAATAGACCTGTGAAGTCATGTCGTAACTGCTCGCAGCGCCTTCTGGGTCTAAATTAAAAAAGGTAATAGGAGCACAGAATGGCGTTTTTCTTATTGTTTCATTTTGGGTTACACCAGTGCTCACATTAAGTTTCGGATATATTCGGATATAAGTCTTTGTTTGCAAGTATGATTCTGAAATTATGCTGAATGATTTGAGGGGTGTAGTGGCGTGTTTTTTTTTTTAATGTGCTGGACTAACTGCTTGCATGTAGCAAAATGCTTACATTGACAACCCAACAGTCTCGTAGTTGACAAACACCAGTATTATCCAGTGGGAATCTGTGACTTAGACGAAATGTGTATGTTTGCAACACATGAGTTAATCACAGACCACGGTAGGGGCGAATAGTGAAAACGGCATTCATTTTTCTCATAGGGAAAATTGGTTAGACCCAGAAGACCAGAAGTCCACCCTGAATATGACGTGCGACTGGGCAGGTCTATAGTGGCACACCTGCAGTTAAATCTGATGTTCCTTTATTGAGTCTTAACGACTAAAAACAAGAAACCAACAGAAACTCAACGAGGCTGGTACACGTGATCCACACTCGTTACCGAGTTGTCTCTTCGTACCTCTGCAGCGTTGCAATGTGGCTGACATTCCCGACCTCAAGTGTTACGACATAGGGAACTACGGTATTTACTTTAATGTAAATAACTCGTAGGCTTTCGGTTTAGATTATTAATGACAGGTGTAAGTGTTTGTGGCAAGAGATGTCCTAGAGAAATTTGGTGATCAATGATCGCTGTTTTGAAACATTATGCCACGTTAAGCCCTTTCAGCATTTTAGAGTGTCGCCCACATTGCAGCGCTGCAGAGGTACTAAAAGATGACTCCTAACGAGTATGGATCGCATGTACCAACCTTGTTGAGTTTCTGTTGGTATCTTGTCTTACTTGAGATATCCAAGTTGTTTAAAAGACTCCATAAAGGAATCTTGGATACGTGTAGGTGTAGATAGGTGTGTCACTATTGGAAATCAACATCTTTCGACCTCCAATATGGCGGCATCGACAAAAATCACATGACCAATGACATCAGCTCGGAAACCTCAATACAGTTGCATCTTTTTTTGTTTCAGTGCGTTATGAACCTAAATGCAACTGCACCATCAGTGCTTGCTCAACATTCTCCAACAGCCTCTACTACCTGTACCCGTTTAACATAGAGTACCACATCTTTGCCGCCGCCATGCTGTATGTCATGTGGAAGAACATTGGTCGTTCCATTGACCAATTTTCTAACCATAAGAAGCGCATTACAAAGACCTACGGTCTGATCCTAGGTCCTTTTTTGGGCCTGATGGTTTTAGTCAGCACCATTGGGATCCTAGTGGTCTACATCATCCACATTGATGAGGGGTCCGTCCAGACCCACCACGCTGCCATATCCATGTTCTACTCGTACGCCATCATCATGCTGGTGTTGATGTGCTCAGCTGGGATTTCAGGTCTGCTCATCTACCGCGCTGACCATGTGCCAATGGACACGGCCAAGATCCCGTCGCGGCAGCTGGATGCAGAGCTGCTGTTGGGCTCCTCGGTGTGCACCTGGCTCATGTACTGGTGCAGCGTAGTGGCTATGTTGGATACCAGGAGCAACCTACCGTATCGCTGGGCCGGCCTCGCCTACTCTCTGCTTACCATCTTGGAGAACTACATCCAGAACATCTTCATCATAGAGTCCCTTTATAGGCATCAAGAGGGCGAGGAGCCTGCTGCTCCAGACATCTTCTCCGTGACGTCGTCCTTAGAGCCACCGGACAACGGCATCCTCAACCAAGCCTACAAGACTCCAGACGGGGTCCCCGCGGAGAATGAGCCGGATGAAGGTGGACCGGCGTACAGCTGCCAAACAATTCCTGCCTCTGAGACTCCAGACTGGGCCACCACGGAGAATGAGCCAGATCAAAGTGGACAGGCGAGCATACCCTCAAGAAGATCGGACCAGGTTTCCCATACAATGGGCCAAAAACTAGCTAAACAGTCAAGCATAAAGAGACAAATCCTAAAGAACATTGCTGTCTTCCTTATATTCTGCAACATCTCGGTGAGACATTTTATTTATTTTCGTTTTCATTTACTTTCCACATGAATTAGAGTGTAAACATTTAATTAATGTGTCTGATACATTCTTTATGAGCTCACTACAAGGGGAGGCGGAACATAAACAGACAGGTCAAAGTTACACAAATACCACAAACAACACTTAGTGCAAGTGGAATAACTGGTAACAGTATCTACAAAAGACACGAGCGAAACACCGGGGAGTTCCCGGGTGATCACCTTGGGATCACCCCAGGGTGTTGTCTTCCCGAGGGGTGAATACTCTTGAACTATTAACCTAGCTGTTGCCTGACAAAACATATCAAAGCACGCCCTGCCCCAGGGTTGGCCTACCTGTAAGCATCCTTGAGCAAGATACCCCTATCTGCTCCATGTAACAGCAGCATGTAATTGTAAGTTGCTTTGGATAAAAGCGTCTGCTAAATGATCGAATTGTAAGAAGACAAGATAGCTGCTGTACACAAGTGACATCTGCTGCAGTAAAATATGGGTGTAGATTTTTTTTTACGCGTAATTTTGTAAAAATGGGTCTAACTCTGCTATAGTTGTTTATAGAAGAGGATGACGGGAGATTCTGCAGTGAGAGTGACTAAACTAACACCACTATCCAGGCAGGCTGGAATTTTATTTATCTTTTTAGAAATAATAGCACATTTCTATACAGACACATTCTGGTAATTTAGGTAACAACAGCTAATCTACCTTTTACAGTTACCCTTTACAAAAACAAAACGAAGCTACCTAGCAGTGCAAAGTTGTAAAAAGAAATGGTGTAAAAAGAAATAGGAATCTAGGGTTCAGGGTACCTCAATTTACAGGGCCGACACAATCGAATAAAGGTACAGTAATAAGAGCAATGAACAATTAATCGGTCTTATGGGAAAATAGGTAAATGAACAGACTCCATCTTGCAGGCAGGTATTGTCTTTCTGTCACATATCAGGCCTGCTTAAAATGCGTAAACCAAGAGTGGTTGCGACTAAGCTCTGAATGCGCAGGCCAATGTTCGTGTGGGTTTTATAGCAGTTGGGCTAGATGACATCAGGGAAACAAGAGACCGTAAGATAAAAACAGTGAATGCCAGACGTATAGTATCAGTAACGGTATCTATGCATTATATCAAGGTAAGGAATAATGGCTTTAGGCAAAGCACAAACAATTAGGTAATTTAGCGGACGCTTATCCAAAGCGACTTACAATTACATGCTGCTATTACATGGAGCAGGCAGGGGTTAGGCATCTTGCTCAAGGATGCTTACAGGTAGGCCACCTCTGGGGCTCAAACCTTCCGGCTTTCGACCTTCCGGCTGGGAGTCCAACACCCAGACCACTAGACTATCCTGTATTATCTCCCCTATGAAGATAAATAGAAGCTCTGTAATACTGTATTTGTATACATTATATATTATATTTTGTATTTGCTATAGACTACCGTACGAATGAGATGGGATGTTTGCTTACTAACTGTACTCGAACCAGACCTCAATGCCATTTTATTAGTACATTACTGGTCATACATTTTGACTTGCGTGTCTTCCACAGTAAACACGTCACACCAAACCGCATTCTGACCTCATTTGCTTTTTTTCTCATTCTCCTAGTTGTGGATCCTCCCTGCCTTCGGCTGCAGACCACAGTATGACAATGGCCTGGAAGAGGAGAAGTACGGCCTCAGTATATGGAACACAATTATCAATTTTGCTGTTCCTATGAACTTATTCTACCACATGCACTCAGTGGCCTCCCTCTTTGAGATCTTCCGCCATGCCTGACCAGATAACAGGGCACTGAGAGTAGACTAGCAGAGTAACGCTTGTGCAAAATTAGTAATGCTAAGTACATTTGAAATCCAACAGTCTAAAGGTAGACTATGTATACCTAACAGTGTTGGGGTCGTTACTCATAAACAGTAATATATTACACATAACGCGTAAAAAAAAAAGTAATGCATTACTTTACTTATTTACTCCCTGTAGAAAGTAATTTGTTACACGACTCATTACATTACTTTTGCGTTACTCCGCAACATCGCCTGAGATGCATTCACGTAATGCATCAGTCACGTAATTGTCAGTTAATGATATCACATTAAACCTTACATGTGCCCACATTTCAGCACAAATCCCTATCCTAATAAGGAGAACATACACAAGATCTTTCTTTTATGCTTAATTAAATGATACCACAAAGCCAACAGAAAAGTCGGTAAGAACCAGCCCAAAGAGCGCTTCACACAAAAATGTTAAATTGCAAGTAACTACAATATTGTTTGATTAGTAACTATAATGTGATTACTGAATTTAGGAACAGTAATGCGTTACATTACTGGGTTACAGACAAATGTAATGTGATTAGTAATGCGTTACTTTGTAATGTGATACCCCCAACACAATAAGAAAGTACTTGTCTGGGTATAACACAATCAAGGTAGCTAAGTTATGGAATTATAACTTACTGATGTATTGAAACAATAATGAATCTCTACTTCAATGCCTGTTTATGCTGTTTATGTATACTGGGTATAATATCTTTCTATCCATTTATTTGGGGACTACTCAATAACTGTCATCTAACATTTATAGTAGGATAATAACACATTCCTTATTATCATTATTATTCATTACTATTCATTATAATGTATTAATGTTAATTAGAGGACTGTATAATAAAGGGCTAGATTTAATTTATTTTTTACAATTTGAAAGCAAACCATTCCCCTGTCACTCACTAGATTTTAGAGAAATAGTGTATTTAAAGCTGGTTTTGCCATTATCCAGCTCTGTGATGTGTGTCTAGAAAACCTACACAGGTGTTTTGAGGTAATTTAACTAACCAAACAGCTGTGATAACACCCACCCAGTAGATAGTGTAAGGTCTAATTAGTCACATTAACTCCAAATTGATGTGTGGGTGTACTGCAGCTTTCAAATCCAGGGTCAGATATCAAATAGGACACAAACTTTCTACTAAATGCCAATTATAAAATTAATTATACATGTGAAATCTATAATCAACACTATGTAATGATTTCAGAAAGACTGAATAAGTTACTGTAAATAAACGTAACCTGTAACCTGTGAGTTGTGAGTGGTTTTACCGACACTCCTGAGAATTTCAACCTTCTAATCTGAACTGGTATGGGAATCTGTCAGGGATATGGCTGCATTTACCGCCGGAGATGGCCGAAAACAACAGATTTATCCTTGGCATAAGCACTTCCCCATAGCCAGAACAATGTCAACTAATTCATACTGCCAAGGCTCTCCTGTCACCTCAGAAAGGGCTGGGGCCAGGACTAGATATGCTTGGCTGGACATGAGCAGGACAGATTGCTGGTTCACGCAATACGACGACAATGACGGATTCCTCAAACTCACACAAAAACACACAGACACACACAAACATAAATGCATCATTGTAAGTATGTATGCTTACGGACAAAACACACACACACAAACACGCAAAGGCCTGCATGATGGATGGGAAAAGACACAAAGGTCAGTAGCCAGCCGGGATTCACTTAGACAGGACCGGGGTTCGTTTACATCACCTTGACTTAGGAGATGGAGCCCGGGTAACCCGACCTTCTCCAGCGCCCACATAGCAATCTGGTCAGGGATCGGCTTCAAATGGCCATATCGTGTGAGCCTTCCAAAACACCTACTGGATGTTTCCCCATCTGTATTAACCTGTACTGTGCTGTTCACCGCTACGACCCAAGCCTGGGTCTGGCACGGGTACATGGACAGAAGCCCCATGTGGCTGTAAATGACATGTGCATTTATCTTGTCCCTGTTGGCAGATCAGCACAGCCGTCAGTGAGACAGGACCGTATATCTTCCTGGGAAGTCGCCCCTAATGGGAATAGATGTATAGAACGGACAGTACTGTTCAGGCACACACAGTCATGAACACAGAAATCTGCCCCTCTTACAGAAGGGGCAGTGGGTTTATTAAAGGATTCAGGGTTTAAATGTGGTTTGTGAAATTCCCTTTACACAGAAACACCACAAGTAAATAAAATATGTTGCAGATAGTGTCGGCTACCTTTAAATAACCTTGTTGCCTAAGTCTTAATGTCAACTTAGGGCCTCTAGTTTACGGACGACGCAAGGCCGGCGCTAGCGCTAACGCAGACGTAGTAAAGGGCGGAAGGTGGTTTGCCATGGCTCGCCATGACATCTCTTGCACAGGAAATGGGCGTGGGGGCGCAGTAAAGGGTGTGTCAGTCAATATCAGGTGGCGCAGTGCTATTTTGGTGTCAAATAAAACCAAAATCAAACACATCACTTTTGTGTTGGCCTATTTCGGTCTCCTGCTCAGAGAATGCGCAGGAATGACTTTTGCCGCAGTTTGCCATGACAAAGTGAATAAAAGGAGCTGATTTGATTGGCCGAAAAATAAAGACCCCTACCACTCCTACTGATAATTTATTAATTCTAACCCAACTCTTTTACAACTGCTCCGCCGTTGCGCCCGATTACCTCCATCGCCACATGTCCCGAAATTAGCAAAAAAGTATTGGCCACACCTTACACCTTGTGTAACTGGGCATTAAAGAGCTCCGACATTGTTTATTCTTCCTAGCCAGAACGCAACACGTCATTCAGGTGCGCTGTGCAACTTGCAAGGACCTCCCGAGCCATTTCGGTATGCCAATTGGGCTATTCAGGAAACGTTCGTGAAATTTGATTTGAATTTCAAGAAAGTTGATGTAAAATTTCATGAAAGTTGATATAATATTTGATTGATTGAGAACTTGTATTTCATGAAAAGTAAAACATTTGTTTATATTTAATCACAATTTAATCAAGTCAGGATACAATTAAAAAGCAATGGACAAATTAAAAAGTGTCAAGAAGAATATATGATCAGATGATACATGCAAGCTGTACCTGCAAGGTTGCTGTACCTGCAGTAGGCCTAGTATAGCCACTATTGCTATTTATAGCATGTTTGACACCTTTATCCGGTTCTTGACCTCTGACCTCTTAATTTACAGTAAAGACATTTAATGTTTTAATCCGGTTGGCGCGCTACTCAGTGTTGACATTAATTAAACAAACTCATTTGACTGTAGCTCTGCCACACATTCTGTTTACTTGTTGTGGCTGCTGTTGGTCATGTGCGGTTCTGAGTGTCTGTCCAAACCACAGGCATCGTACCTTAAGTAGGAGAGGCAGGCTTTAGGGTAACAGGATTGTGGGTCAGCAGAGGGCAGGAAGAGTAAAGTGGATTGCAATGAGTCTTTGTACTGTCTGGGCTAACCACTCTTCAGGACTCATCTGACTTGTGCACGCAGTGCGGTACGGGACTTGAACGCACGATCAGTAATCTGCTTGCCATCCAAATGCAAACACAACACACCTCATACTTCACAGAGGGGAGGCAGTAAGTCCAATCATATAACATGCAGTATCTGCCTTTGCAATATTGTACATCATTCATTTGACTGAATAGGAAGTGAACTATGTCATTGGATATGAGCAATAGTGCGGGCGGAGAAACCCATCAGCAGTTGCTGAGCGCTGTTACATGTCAACTTCAGCTCGTCATTGGTGGTGGGGTGGGTGGGTGGGTGGGTGGGTGTTGGACTCAAGTGTCTTCGCCTATTTGCCCAACTGTGGATTAGCAAATCGGGGAGCAGAGATCTCCTTGGCACTGGCCGTCACCATGGTGAGATAGATGGGGTAATTAGTGCTTAGTGCCAGCTTGCAGGGCAGATCCTCTTACTGGTGGCAGCCTGCTGGGAGAAAGAGGAGGACGCTTGCTGGACGGCCAGAGGCTGAAGAGAAAAGAGAGAGTCAGGGAGAGAAAGAGAGAGAGAGAGAGAGAGAGAGATGTCAACAAGGCCAAAGATAATGAGCCGCAGCTCTGGGCTTCTCTGCTTTCCCCGTACTTTTTTTTCTTCTTTTTCTTTTCGTTTGGCAACACACTGGGGGACTTCCCGGCTTTGTGATGTCCCTCTTACTGCATTATAACTCTCCGTTCTAAGTACATGGAGAGGCAGGGCGGACTGCCACAGAGAAACGCTCTACAATAACACTATAATATATATGTACTGTATACATACTGTATGTCCAGTCAGCCTCAGGTTGTGGGTGGAAGCTCACTGGAAGCTCCCTCACATTAAAGCCCCGTTGCGTAAATGTGGCGTCAGTGTAATTCAGTTACTCTCATGTTACTACTCGCGTAAGATTGCAATGAATTGAGTCAAAAGCAGCAGCATTTTCTATCTGATTCGAGGGACAGGCAGTCAGTTAGAAACGCACAGTGTGTGTAAATAAAAGCAGTCTTTTTAGAGTGGGTGATAAAAACGCAGAAAGGTGCGACAGTGACAGAACTAAATAAGGAAATTAAACGGGGGAAACTGCTCAGGCAATACAAACAGAACCCCATATGCAGCTATAGATACCCGCCATTACGGAGGCTTACAGGTGTGGTGTGGATAATTACATTGGTGAGCTACGCCTGTATATAGCTCCCTCAGGATGCTAGCTGACATGCTAATTCCGCATAATAAAAGGTCAGCGCGACGGCACATGCGCCCTCCTCCCTGGCAAGACTGTGACAAGAAAGTGTAAATTACAGTGTGTTTGAGCTTATCCGTGTGCGTGTGTGACCATGATTTGGATGATCAGCGTACGGTGTGTGTGTGTTTAGGTGTGTGTCGCTATAGGTGCTAGGCTGCTTAAACAGCACTTTGTCATCAACCGGTCTGGTGGTATTAAGGCCATCGCTCCAATCCCCCCCACGTACACATCACAGCCCTGCGGCCCGGGATTTGTGATGCTAGTGCGGGGCAGGTAGGGGGCCCCTGTTGTTCTCTGACTTATGTCCTGGGGTGCTATTTTACCTTCAATTCATGGCGGTTTTCTCTGGGATCCTTCAATACAAAGACCTGATGAAAATCTGCGATCGATAAGCAAATAGGAACTAAAAGAGCTGTCTGAATGGTAATTTATTGGCAGGTGAGATGGTCCTGGGCCGTGGTGGTGTAGCAGTTTCATCAATCTCGGGGCTGGGTGTCAGCTGAGCTGAACTCTTTTGAACTCGGGATTATTGCATTGAGAAGTTTTAACACTCAACGGTTTATTAGATTACATTCTGAATCTATTTTCACTGGTCCACTGGGAATTATGGTATGAGGTAGCAGAACAAACTTTTATGTATATGTGTTGAGCCAACAAAGAGGCTAATAAGATTCCAAGGGCTAAAATAATACAGAAAATAGACAATGCTCATGCTCTCAGCTACTTAAAAATAGGCTATACGGAGTAGAGCTAAATAAAGACTCAAAGTTACAACTTTTTTTATTGCATTCATACATCTGAAGAATCACAAGCTGAGTAATCATTAAAAAAAAGATTTGCAAAAGGAAAAGTACTGACTGCAGAGTTGTTCAACAGTTTAAATGTCCCTGTTTGTCTATAAGGGGAAGATTGATTAACTCAACAAATTTTAGGTGTCAGATGGCTGCAGAATTTATGGTTAGTAAATCACAGAGGTAACAGATTCATATCCATGCTTCAGGCTGATCTATCACTGGAAATCACCAGCTGGCTGCAAAAACATGCAGAACCCATCTTACAAGGCTGCAGTCACACATACACACACACACACACTGTATTTTTGTCAATTGCATTTTGACATAGGATAAGAGTGAGGGAATTGGAGGCATCTAGACAGCCATTGTGCTACAGGAGCACAGGGGCCGCCACATGAAGGCTGGCTCTTATGTGCACACCCTTAATTCAATCCCTTCAATAGAGGAAAAACAAACATCTAACGTACCGCAGGCAAACATTTGAACACACAAAAAACAACAGTGTTGTAAATGAGACGATGTGATCTTGTCTCTGCATTTGTGAACCCATTTAGCAGCACATAAAAGACACCCCGAAATAAAAACGTGTATTCCCATTAATTAGAGACTCCGACTAGTCTTGTTGGCTGAGGACGAGAAATTAATTCAAGCTAAAACAAACTGTGACAGAATGAAATCCCCGAGTGTGTGACTGATGACTACAGGGAGAACTCAGCCTAGTTATGGCTTTAATTAATTAGCTGCCTCTGGACTTTTCCTCAAGGACAAATGAATAGATCTCTCTCAGGTAATTCCCCTAGTCTGACCTTTGGTTGCTCCACCCACGAGTTCATTTAAGGGTTTGTTTAAGTTCATGCTATAAGCTGTAGTAAGACCGTTGTCACTCACCTCTCCAAAGCAATTCTGCTATCATTTTTATCTGAGAGCTCAGGAACCTCTATTTTACTGTGGGGAAAGAAGGCCTTGGAACGACATAAAGCTCTTTACATCAAAGCGACGAGTAAATGGCATTCTGGCTGCTTTTTTTCTGTGGCGAGGGAATAAGAGAATGGCTCATAAAGCACAGCAGAAAGGCATCGCAGACGAGGGGAGATTGAGATATCGACGTAATAATGTACAGCAGGGCCCCTTGATGTAGAATCTCTGGTTCTTATTCTGTCTGGCTGCCTCTCCACATTATTCTGACTCTGTTTCGCCTTTGTCTCATTTTTCCTACTGGCCACAGCAGCACAGTACAAAAACTGTGTAGGCTTTCATGTCAGGTACATTACAGTAGGCTGTAAGTGTATTTCAAAGGAAAGTATTTAGTAGTAGCAGTTATTTGTATTGGTAGTAGTAGTGGTAATAATTAATTCATTAATATCATGTGTAGGGCTGGGTATTGGTAAGGACTTTACGATACGATACATATCACGATACAAGGGTCACGATACGATTATATCACGATACATT
>JAOEHI010053973.1:0-14554 GCA_025447815.1 Percopsis transmontana | reverse complement strand
TTTTGTCATTTAAGTTAATTATTTTTTAAAACCCTAAATTTAATTTTATGTATGGGCCACATCTGCTTCCCGGCTTTCTTTAAATTTTCCATTTGCCCCCCCCCCCCCCCGAAGAAAACGTTTTGCTAACGCTGGTTTAACCCACAAGGGGAATTCTGGATACAAACTGAAGAGTGCATCTTTCATTATCTTAATTTATCACTTGACTTTTTTTCCAACCTCACTTGGGTTCCGTCTATGACGTTGATTATATGTTATCGCCAGATTCATTGGTCCTGTCACTCCCGCTGGTTTACGAGGCTACGACCAGCGTCGTAGGCGTGAGTCAGAGAGACAATGGCGCTATACAGAAAATATATGGAAAAAGTCATATCGCCATTGTTTTAATGTAATGGTGGCACTAATTATGCTTTCTTTCTTTTTTTTTATTTGCTTTTGCTGTGCACTTCTTAAAAGGCTTGACCTTTATGTTGAAAGCATACCCACTAAAGATGGAATGTGGTTCTCCAAAATGAAGTCTTTTGAATCTGAGCCTATAATTAAAAAGGAAACCATCATTTCATATTCACTCAATGTTTGACTCATTGCAGGAAGTCCCGAATTCAATAAAATGTGATGTGCGCCAGGGAAATGTTTTGTTTGTACCTCAAATGTAGCTGTTCCCCAGTAACTCTGAGAAAGGCCTCCTAAATTGACACACAAGAAATTCATTTCCCTCCATAAATTGAAATTTGAATCCAGCACAACCACACAGCCATGCGATGTGTTTGCTATCTGCTGAGTTCCACTTTGGTGATGATGAAATATGTGTCCCTTGTGAGCTGCATGCTAATATATGTAAAATACTACACATAGAAAACAGAATGCACTAATGAACAGAGAAAAGTCAATTATGAACCACATACCGTTTGCTTGGTGGAACCGTGGGGGGAAATCGTGTAATATTAGCGCTACGAGAGTTTACATAGGGACGCAGGTCTTTGTTCAGATAAAGAACACCTTTACTGAAGACATGGGGTCCTTGGAGTGCTGCGGCGACGATAATTGACTTTCATTTTAAATGTAATAAAATGCTGGAGAGAGAGTGACAAATATGGACCCGCATACACTCGATGCGTACCGTTGTGAACACTGGTTAGAATAAAAGGCTACTGTTCATGGTTGTTTGACAGCAAATTACTGTCTGGTGACAGCATTTTTCATTCGAGGATACACTGGAGGATAAACACTAATCTGTGAGTTCTGTGATGTTACACAATTGAGGGTTGACACTTGTATGTATAAAGGAGCACTATACAATGTTTAATATGAGTTGATATACATACAAACAAAAAAAGTATTAATTTAAATATGTTCTAAATCATGTACGCTCACGTGAGATGGAGATTAAAGTCATATCGTAGGACCAGAAAGAGCTGTTTTATTCTACGCAGCGCAGGTCCCTTTTCCTCTGAGCTTGCCATGGTTAGCATTGGCTCAAGCACATCTGCACCACTAGGGGTCAGTATACATTCACTCATTGGTCTTGAGTTCAATAATTTAGAATCTAAGATGAGTGTGTATTTACAGTATTGACCAGAGGGGGCAACGTAGAGATAGCATAGGTCCCCGCAACACAACGACATATGGACATATGGTATCATGGGTTTTAGTATCTACTCCTTTTTGTGCTTTTGTGGTGATTGGAGAACAAACACTAATTGTGCTCAGATATTACGTCATACTCTGTCAGCTCTGGGTACAGGTTTGTTCCACTCCTGTCCTTGGTTGCCTCGTGGCTCTGGCCCGCGCTGCTTTACTGTGGGAGACAGGTGATTAATCCTTGGCCCGGACCCGTTCCCCGTCCCCGAAGGTCCCGTGAACCACACCTCCCGACACTCCCTCCCCCATACAGACAGCGCTAAACCACGCCCACACCCCCACAGACATTTAGAGGACGCTTCTATCCAAAGCGACTCTAGCATTCAGTAATATCTTTGTATTCTTTCTCTAGATGTGTTTCGACGCAAAAGGCAAACCTGACAGATAACCCTGTGTACATGGGCTCAGGGGCTCCACATATTAACTTGCTCCTGTCGGTTTTCAGGATTTCGGTGTGCGATGAAGACAAGTTTCGTCACAATGAGTTCATCGGGGAGACGCGTATCCCCCTCAAGAAGCTCAAGCCCAACCAAACCAAGAACTTCTACAACTGTCTGGAGAAACAGTTACCTGTGAGTATTATCCTTGTGCTAATAATGTGCTGGTTCCTGATTGATCGGAACTGAAATAATAGTGTCCATTTCATACTTGAACTCGTTTACACACTTAGCTGTCACAGTGTAATAAGGAGTCAAAGATACTAAAAGACATAAAGTGTCTGTAATTTCTGTAATTTAATCGAAGGATGGTGAGCAGGGGTTTCTTCAAACTGAAGACCTTGCTTTATTGAAGGCCAGTGTAGTGATTTGAGCCACATGTGAATATGACCAATTCAGTCAGTCAATAATCGAAAATGTCGTGGGAATTGAACAGAAGAGGGACTGTAATTTGAATTTAGATACCAAGAGAGCATATTTATTTACACAGGAATGAATTTATGAGCACACACATACTGTACAGCTCAAATGATCAAGCACACACAGCTAAATGGCAGACTAGATTTGGAGGTCTGAAACCTAGCACTTAGAGCAAGAGCGCTAGAGAGTAGCTGAGAACATAACCGAACCCCACAGAGCACTTTAATACTGTCAGATATGCATATTAGCCAAACCGGTCCTGTTACGTTCCCGAAGTCCGCACCCAAACGTGGACACAGACGGTTCTGGTGGAGTGTGGGAAACAAGGTTTATTAACACTTAGCCCGAGGCTGGCGTGGCTGGGCGTGGCTGGGCGTGGCTGGGCGTGGCAGGGCGAGCAAAAGACACTGACAATGAACAGCGGCAAACTGGGAGGTAGTTCCTGGGGCACAGGAGAAACAGTGTTAACACATGAATAGAACCATGCAGGTAAACAAAGACAAGAGGTAAACAAAGACAAGAGGTAAACAAAGACAAGAGGTAAAGCACTGGCGGTAGCTACAACAAAAAGTGGTGAAAGGATCTGGCGAAGAGTGGCTAAAGAACCAGATGTGGAGTACTGGAGAGCTTGATCAGGTGATGGAAGACAGCCGTGCGAACCTGAGCTGGTGAGGACGGTCACCGGGCGGGGGAGAGAGCAGTGCGCCTTGCCCACCACACACACATACAAACAAATACTGACAGACAGACAGGGGACAACAGGGAAACACAAAGGAGACACACAAGGAAACACACAAGGAAACACACAAGGAAAAACACAAGGAAACACACAAGGAAACACAAGGAAACACACAAGGAAACACAAGGAAACACAAAGGAGACACACAAGGAAACACAAGGAAACACACAAGGAAACACAAGGAAACACAAAGGAGACACACAAGGAAACACACCAGGAAACACACAAGGAAACACAAGGAAACACACAAGGAAACACAAGGAAACACACAAGGAGACACAAAGGAGACACACAAGGAAACACAAGGAGACACACAAGGAAACACACAAGGAAACACACAAGGAAACACACAAGGAGACACACAAGGAGACACACAAGGAAACACACAAGGAAACACACAAGGAAACACACAAGGAAACACACAAGGAAACACACAAGGAAACACAAGGAGACACAAGGAGACACACAAGGAAACACAAGGAAACACACAAGGAGACACACAAGGAAACACACAAGGAGACACACAAAGAGACACACAAGGAGACACACAAGGAGACACAAGGAGACACACAAGGAGACACACAAGGAAACACACAAGGAAACACACAAGGAAATACACAAGGAAATACAAGGAAACACAAGGAAACATACTAGGAGACACAAGGAAACACACAAGGAAACACTCCAGGAAACACAAGGAAACACACTAGGAGACACAAGGAAACACACAAGGAAACACACTAGGAAACACACAAGGAAACACACAAGGAAACACACAAGGAAACACAAGGAAACACAAGGAAACACACAAGGAAACATAAGGAAACACAAGGAAACACACAAGGGTTAGGGTTAGAAACACAAGAAAAAAGAAAGGGTTGCCGCAGAAACAATGACAGGTCCTTTATGAATTTTATTGAAACAACACATTAAATACTGATCATGACCTTAAAGAAATGTATGTAACATATTTCATTAAAGTCTGCAGACCACCAGCTTAAGATATATACCAAACATTCTGAAAAGGGAAACACATTATAATAATATAACAATAACACATTAGGGCAGTATTAAAACCAACTATTAAACTCTAGTAACAGTCCATTATTATCCAACCTATTGTTTATCATTATTATCCGCTTGGTTAGTGTCAAGCAGCCCCCTTAAAATGCATCCCAGAAAGAAGTGTAGAAACTGCCTTTGTGTTTTGGTCCCAGTAGCTTCCCAGCTGTTCACATCCAGTCTTGGGCATAGACATTCACTTGGTCAAATGGATAAGCCTACGTCTGCCTGCCCTGCCTACATAATCTGCCCATAGTTTCCTAATCTGGCAACCCAAGCATTCTTGGCACTTCCACGCACTTCCAGCGAATGCCCCAACGCATCACCATGCAGTATAGTTTATCATCCCTATCTGCTCAGTTGGGCGGACTCCTGCTGCGTTGCAAGCTGACCTCGGCAGTTCTGTGTCATTTCAAAGGAAATGTCGCTCTCACCCGGCAGAGCGCGTGTCCGTATTCCAGTGTGGCGGAACAGGAAGGAGCTGTTTGACCGGCTCTTTTGCCCAGAAACCCCCGGCGTTCGAGTTTTTGTTCCCCGTGTATTTTTTCCGCCCGTCTGCCTTTTTATCTCATGCGCTCCCGAGGGGCTCTTGTGACTCACAGCTGACTCACCGTGGCTGCATTTGGAGTGCCCATTCCCCCGAAACCCAGCGTGTTGACATTCTGCTCTCGGTTCTGTGTGGGGCAGGGCGCTCCCCGCTGTGCCCACTGTCTTTCAGAGTTGTTGATCAAAAGCCTCTTCCCAGGAGCCGGCAGGGGCTGGCAGATAAGGGAGGCATCTTGGCCCCTCCCGGGTGGACACACGACGGCGCCCCTTGTGGCCACTGCACACAAGGTCCCCCTCTCGTAGCATTTAAGGTAAAGAGCCAAGATGGAGACTGTGGTGCCGTTTTGGGTGAGAACATCGCAGACGTGCACACTGGGCCCAGTCAAAACACAGGTCCTCTTCATCTGCTGATATTACTTACGCACAAGCCTAAACCTTGACTCTTTGTTGGTAGCATTTCCAGTTTCCTTGGTTACACCCGAGGGGATGACTAATGCCTTGAGCACAATCAATACACCTGCGTTGCAATGGGGCTGCTTTGCCGAAGGGCAGTGGCGGTCTGTATGCAAAGAATGAAGACGAGTTACTTGTCAGTTTATTCAGCATTGCTTAGAATAGTGGCTGCACCGTTGCATAAGCTGTCTATTTAGACGGTTTTAAATGGCATTTGAGTTAACTAAGCCCTGCCAGGGGTTAGTAGAAGCTGATTTAAGATAATGGCACATTGATCAAGAGGAAGCAATCAGGCAGCATGAACAGAAAAAAGACAGGGCCCCTGGCTTGCAGGCTAAATGATGTGAAAACACATTAGGCTCTAGTTTCCGGGCGGTGCAAGGCCGGAGGTAGCACCAATGCAGACTTGTTGGGCGCGTTTGCTAATTTCCCAGCACACCACGACATTGCTTTTGCCGAAATGGGCGTGGGGGGGGCGGAGTAGAGGTTGTGTCAGTCAAAATCAGGTGGCGCAGTGCTAGTTTGGTGTCAAATAAAACCAAATATTGTGGTAGCGTCTCCGCCTGGTCAGACCGCGTCTCAGACTGCGGCGACACAGGCGTTTTGTGGCTTCAGGCGAAGGTGCACAAAGTCACACACGGCACTTAAAACTTCCTCCACTCTTGACACAAACCTTTCCCACTCTGACGCGGTGGTGAAATCCGTGATCTCAAACACCTCTGATTCTGTATCACTGTCGGCAGCCCTTTACCTCCAGGGAGAAGCTTTCCTGCCATTCTGGACTTTCGCCGCCTATTACCAAATTGGCGGTTCGCGAGACAGAGAGAGCGCTGCTGTTAAAGGGATTGAGAGGAGCTGATTTGATTGGTCGTAACTGAAGACAGTCCCCACCACTCCCATTGATAATGTGTTCATTCTAAGCCAACCCTTTTAAGTCTGTGCCACCGATGCGGCCAATTACCTCCACCGCTACATGTCCCGAAATTAGCAAAAAAGGCTGACTTGCACCTCCACTTTGACCTGGAAACTAGGGCCCATTATGCTTGCAGATTGCTTCTTGTCTTTGCGTTATATATTTTGTTTTTCTTAGTCTATACAGTGATGCAACATCAGGCTGCCCCTTCCTACCTTAACACAATTATGCAACAACCAAAATGATGTATTCAACGGCAAGATGCAAAACAGGGTTGACGGTCCACGAGGCAAGCGAGGGTGTGTTACCTGTCAGTGTGTCATGTGATCCAGATGACGCTTCTTCTTCCTTGGAGACTGTGCTATCTCAGCGCCCTGCTGTGGACATTTCAGGCTACAAACATTCTGCCCCAAACATGTCCCTATTTGGAAATATAGTTTTCATTTTTGGAATATAACTTGTACCTTCTCAGGTTTATTCATCTCAGCTGTGTCCATCTCAGTGAGATTAAGAGCCGTTTTTTCGAGAGCTGGTCGGAGGAGCAGCATACAGTATGAGAACGGCCAACATAAAACCTGCCGTTTAAAACGTCAGTTTACACACTGACCAGGCAAGAGGTGTGGAGCAGGTGTGTGTGTGTGTGTGTACCGTTCAAAACATTAGCATACCCCTGCTTTATTGACCACCATATTCAACCAAAGCTTTAATCTAATCTTTAGAGACAAGCTCCCACAATTCCACGTCGTAGGGGGAAAATAACCTGAGTGGAATGGCTTAAATATAATTACAAGAGTGCACTCTTTTCTACAAACTGTAGGCCTATATGTAGAACTAGATGTAGTCTAGAGAAAAAGTGAAGAACACGGGCTAAACTTTAGTAATTTTTTAAAACTATTTAAGCTTATCTGCATTTGCTCTGCTGATGAGTGCTTTGTGTGTGCGCTCAAAAACGCTGGGATTTGGAGCAGAGCACTTCATAATGTAACCGCATGAAATTGTGGGCGGTAAATTGCCTGGCTAACGCACAGTAAATGGAACAGCAAAAGTTAAGCTGAGATGCCGTGTCTGGAGCCTTGACTGTGTATGTCTGTCAGAGAATTTTGCTTGCTCAAGCAGTTTCCTGGAAATTGAGGTGCATTGGGGAAAAGAGGAAAAGGTGAATCCATCTCAGGAGGAAATGAGAATGGCATTGTGCCGTTAATACCACGAGAATAGTTACGTATGTGGCGACTCGAGACGGCAGGTTTTCACAGCAAGCCTCATTCTTCAAAATAACAGAAGCTAATAATTTAATTTAAGAAGAAAGTTTACCGGCTATATAATGTAAATAAGACTCTTGCTGGCCATAGCTAGAGAGCTTTCACATTCTATAAAGGCTATTTGAAGTGAGATAAGGATTTTCGGCCAACAATGGAGTTATATTTAAACATTCTTACAGTATTACTTTCTTAAAGGTTGAAAGATTTTGTATTCAAGTGTCTGATAGCACGATGCTACTATACAGGAAATAATATGACTGATTTGATTTTGCTTTGACTCCTCAATTGTGTTATTGTGCCCCAAAAAAAAACACATTTCATCCCCAGCTTACTGTTTCTCTTTGAAACTGTGCATGTGGCTATAAGGGGGGGCAGAGAATGGTGAGATTTTATGTACACTGCAGGCGGAGGGGTAGAGAGGAATGCCAGCCAGTCCGCGCGGTGTGGAGGGGTGCGTGGTGCATTTCAAACAGAAACAAAATGACTGTAACAGTTCCCACTGTGATGACTGGAAACCATACGAACCCACTGTTGCATATGAAAATAGGGACTAATGTGGTGAATTGCACAGAAAAATAGCCATTCATATGGCTTCCAGGCAGTAAGAAGGGCTTTTAATAAACTGTGTTTTAATGAATGAGCAAGCAATTATCAGTTTTCATATTTTGTATGATACCACACTCCGCAGTTTGGATTTTGTCACAAAGTGGTTCAAACAAGTGACACAATTTGGAAGACGAACTGATTCTGATAAATGGTTACTGAAAATTAAATTAAGATATTATCAAAATAATGTACAAGCCTGTGTGAGTCACTCATCGGTTTTTGCTGATAAAAATGCTCAGATACTGAGAGCACACCTCCTAGGTCTGCTAAATCCTGCTAAAGCAAGTCCACCGTTCTCCTTCAAGGAGAAAGGACCAGGCTGGGTTGGAACACCATATAACGGAACTGTTGTTGTTGAAGGACTCATTTATTTCCAGTCGCTGCGGTTTGTGGACGTCGCACAATTAGCTGCCACCTGTCTCCTGTCTTGCTCCCAGTAAAGCCTCTGTGTCGCATTGACATCACAAGGTGCCGAAAACAGTCCATTTGAATGCCGGCCCATGTGAGTGATTCAGGTAAACTCCCTCTTTGTGTCTGCAATTACGATTACCAACAATAAAATAACTAGAGGCAACAACCCCGTTCGTTCCATTGACATACGTTAAAGACAACTGTGGGGTAAATTTAAGATGGCTCCCGACGTAATATATCTCCAGGATTTCAGCGTGGAATGTTCCAGCACATTTAAAATATAAGTTGGACCTACTGTATGCAGTTCTATGATTTACACTTGCAGTCGTGTGGCTTTTATTTCAAAATGGGTCTCCCAAGACGCTGCCGCACTCAACAATTACGCTTTTCTTTTCTCAAAATACAGTAGGAAAGTTCAGCGAACATCTCCTTACATGGTGCGTTTTGTAAATACAGCCATGGAAATTATGAGACCAGTGCACATTTATAAAAATATAATATATTATGTATGTTTATATATATACAGTATATAACATTTTATTTATATTTAATATATTTACAATTATTTAATAGATTAGATATATATTTTTAATATTTATATTATTATATTTACAAAAATATGCAATGGTCTCTTAATTGTTTCCATGGCTTTATGTCTTTCTAAGCTCACACAGGTCTTCTAAATGCTCTGCTTGTCTTCACCTCAGGTCAACAAGACGGAGGACAAGTCTCTGGAGGAACGGGGACGCATCATGATCTCACTAAAATACAACTCCCAGAAGTCTTGCCTGGTCGTGGGCATTGTGCGCTGTGCCCACCTTGCAGCTATGGATGCCAACGGCTTTTCTGACCCTTACGTCAAAACGTGAGTTTACAAACTGACAGATAAACGCCGACACCGTCACGGTAAAGCTTTTAACACTAGAAGGCATGGTTTGTCAATAGAGAGCCAACTGTGGTCATTTGGAACACACCCCTTAGCATTTTAATGTGCCATGGTGCCCAGCATATATTCCCCATTCAAATGTCCCATTCGGGATTCCACGCTCGTCTGTGTATAACTGAAACAATATGGCTCGACGGTGTCTCGGTCGGGGCTGTCTGCTGAACAGTACAATACCAGCGTGCAGCAGTGTGGGTGTTTTTCACACTTTCTCAGTGACAATCCCAATGTTGTGACTAATGTCCGGCTTCAAAATGTACAACGGCGGTGTCATCCGATTGGCCAACATATTGTTATGTGCCCTGATATCCTTAGAGTTGTGAGTGCGCTTAGTTAGCTGCTAGTCAAACGAAGACATTTTCCCTGTACTGCCCTGACGCCTTGCAATAATAGAAAAGCTGTTAGTGGACCACAGCAGATGATACGTCCAACTCAGCACGGCGTAGAAGTTCTAAGAATGAATTAGCTAGCCATACTGCATCAGCGGGTCGGATGTAGGCTGATCCTCCTGACGATTATCAGACACATGAAACGCAGACAACATGGCATCCGGAGGGCTCCGCTCGGAAACAGGGGTGCTATTCATCACACCTGAACATTTCCCAAGTCTTTCATCTGGGTGAGCAGTGAAAGAGCAATTAATTTGTGACTCTGAGCACTGAGCGCTACCCAACCCCCCCCCCCCCCTCCCCCCCAGACCCAGAACAAAAGACAGACGAGTTTAGAGAGAGAGAGAGCGAGGCGGGAGGAACTGCTTGAAGGACATAGAGACGGATAACAGATTTATTGGGTGGCTCATGTGAGAGGGAATAAAATAAATATATGCTCCGTCAAAAGCGCAGGGGCGCGTGATGTCTCTTTCCTTTCAGCAGTGTCTCGGCCGGGGCTGTCTGCCGAACAATGCCATGGTTGAGGCCGTTGTGCTGATGACACAACAGCCTCTGTCGAGAACATATCCATGAGCGTCTGACACGCCCTCCGGTCGGCGGGGTACTGTTCCTTCCCCATAATACATTGTCTTTAAGTGCTAGAAAGGTGTGGAAACCTTCTGGGGCGGTCCCCGGTATCTGCCCCAACCTTTCATTCGGGATAACTGATGTAATCCGTCAGCCAACTCGTGTATCTGAGCTGTTTTCTGTTAATAGGGCATGTTTTTCTGCTCTCATTTTGATGGATGCTCAAAGGGACATTGTGTTGCGTTGTAGCCCTGCCCCGACCCCACATTTCCACCCCAGCTGAGTGGTTACATTTAGAAAAACAACAGGAGGTGCGCTGGTTTCAGCTAAACCGTTGTGTTTGTTCTGGTGTCAAACCACAAGAGACATGCCCCCCTCCGCACTCACGCAGTTCGGAAGGCGCTATAACGCGTAAAATATAGCTATGATGTATCAGTTTACTATTTTTTATTTTATTAAGCATAACATTAACATTAACATAGCATAGCATGATTTTTTTCATATATTCAATGAAAGAGGTTCACACCTGGGCCAAGGGCCATTAATGACTCACTAAACAACAGCAATCATTCACGTAGTAAATTATCCGCAGCATTGTCCACTTCGCTGATAGCTGCGTTGCCTGGGAGTCGGTAGTTCCCATGACCATTAGACTATCTGCTATATCTTCATCATGACAGTTCCCAGACTAATTCTGTGAATGATAAGCCACTTTACCCTGGGACATTGGAGTCGGCGTGAGTCCAGTGAGCAAACGCAAAGCTCAGTATACCTCAGAAATCCTCAAAATCAATATCACACTAGGGGGGAAGGGGGGGTTGCAATTTCCACAACTTCCAATAGAAATGCACCTCGCCATCAATTTCAAGTATAACACAGTAAATACACAGGAGGCATTGTCTGTTATATAGCAGGGTTTTGTAAACCCTTGGCCAAAGGACGGGAACAACTAAGAGTAGGATTTCACTGTCAGACATTAGTTTTGCTTTGAGAGATGAGGTAGTATATAAAAGAAAATACACTGAGTTCCGTCGACACAGGAGTACAGTACGATCTGCTGGGGTTGTGAACTTGCTGCAGCGGCGTTTAGCTTGCACTCAGCTCACCTGCTCTGCGCATTCATACTCCTCGGCTGGCTAAGCTGTCCATCACAAGGCCCATCTCAAATTGTGCATCACAGAGAATGAAATCATCTTGCCCCTGAAGCCAACCTTAATCGTTTTCTTTCCTCCAACACACTGCAACCTCACTAGGTGCACAAGCAGCATTTTTGGTCCAAGTGTGAAGACAAGCTTTTTTCCCCCCTCACATCAAGCAGGCAATTTTTCTGGAGCCAAAGGCTGAAGCCACAGCGCCCTCTGGGGGATTGATTGATATAACAGCTCAAAAAGGCATATCTACCCTTACAGTATATGAGACTGTTAGGCATTGTTAAGGGTACAGTATATTCTAATTCACGTGGTACAATTAAAACAACTACAATGAGGTCATTTAGCAGACGCTTTTATCCAAAGCGACTTACAATTACATGGTACTATTACATGGAGCAGGTAGAGGTTAGGCATCTTGCTCAAGGATGCTTACAGGTAGGCCAACTCTGGGGCTCGAACCCACGACCT
This sequence comes from Percopsis transmontana, assembly GCA_025447815.1. NCBI lineage: Eukaryota > Metazoa > Chordata > Actinopteri > Percopsiformes > Percopsidae > Percopsis > Percopsis transmontana. The sequence continues at coordinate 2,549 of JAOEHI010053973.1, read as the reverse complement.
TCCGGCTGGGAGTCCAACACCTATTATGCCATTTATTTTTGCATGAAATGTGGGCTTTTGAAGCTGTACCGAAGGCTGTAATATCATGAGCTATATAAATATACTTGACTATTACGTAGGGCTTTACCAAAGCACAATATTATAAAACATACAGAATGAGCATGAATTTGGACACACACCCAGGGCTCCCGGTCAGATTCTATCAAATCATATGCAAGAAGGTGTTTCCTTCTACCGGTACTTGGTGGTGCTGCGGAGGTTGTGACGTGTAACAGGTCTTTGCTCCTGTCTGTCACAGGTACCTGAAGCCAGACGAGAACAAGAAGTCAAAGCACAAGACTGCTGTGAAGAAAAAGACACTCAACCCCGAGTTTAACGAGGTAGGAATCATGACCACCACCAAAGTGCTGTACGGTGTTCATAACATTAGGAGTGAGAAAAGGACCCATTCAAAACACAAAAGGCACTTTAGGTGCCAAATGAAGGTGCTTCTGGCCTTTCAAGAGCGTAGGAGAACCCACAAGTCATCCTAGGGTTCTGTTCCGAGTTAAGACCGCTCAGTGCAGTGAGCGTTAAGTTTCTTTAATTGAGATGGCTTTACACTGCATTCTCTTTTCAAATAAAAGAATATGGACTTTTGACTGTAATGACTCTACGCCACATCTACTATTTGGATTCTTAGCTAACTTTTACAATTTATTTTTATTACTGCGGAATTAATCCGGCTAGGGGTATCTTTCTCGACCAAGCTAAAACAACGAGCCATCCACCGGCTGATTGCCTCATTAGTTTGTCGCCAAAACGCGCAAGTGGCACATCTGTTGCCCTTAGCAACAAATTCCGAGGTAGAGCACGAGCCCGTGAGCAGTGGCTTTGAAGAATCACGCCCTTGGGTTTGAAGGGGGCAGCTCCAGTGCCCGCCGGACCAGAACGGCTCGGCCGGAGCCCAGCCACCTGTATCAGAGTGGCCGGGTGCTCTCGGAGCACGAGCACGCCGCTGGCGTGACATTTCCTTTGACATTTTTCTGCCCATATTCATCAATCACCCCTCGCCCTTTCCATCAGAGACGAACATCGGGGTCTCCGTCAATACTAAGAAGCCATTTGTTTCATTAGGGCATGCCAGCAACCCTGATTGAACTACAAATGGATTCTGGAATAAATGGTCCAGTTTTATGAGGAGGAAATGGATATCTGTGAAACTGTTTTTGTTTTATTTTTATTTATTTTGATCAAATACTGCTGGTTGCATTTGGCTCTTTAGAGGGGTGGGCATGTGATGCAACAGTATCAATGAAGATACTCTCATTGCCTGCAACGTTTTCTCTCTTCTTTTTAGTTGTATGGCATCTCAGCAAAGGATGTTCATTAAAGGGGAAATTAGTCGGTTGTCAAATGGACCACACACATTTGACCCACGTTTCAGTTGAACGGAGAGCTGTGAATTATAATGGCCATGATTTAAATAAAGCCCAGACATAATTTAGATTCATTCATGCACAGTTGTGTTTCAGACAACATTGAGCTGAGCCTGAAATCCTGTGTTATTTTAGAAGTGTACCTTTAAACAGCATTTGCCGTGTTGCACTGCTTAACATTGAATATATGGTGGCTTGATTTGTGCATTTTGACATGTAAACAGCGCAATATTAGTCTTATGCAAAACAATATTCACTGTTTCCTGGTTAATGTCATCAGCGATAAAGTTGTTTTAGGGGAAACTCTAACAGGTTTGTTTTTGCTCGTGTAGGAGTTCTCCTATGATATCAAATATGCAGACCTCACTAAAAAGACCCTGGAAGTCACCGTGTGGGATTACGACATTGGCAAATCCAACGATTTCATAGGTAAGCCCTGCGCGAGCTGCCTCTGTTCCGGCTTCGATCAAACCATGAAGGCTCACGACATATTCACCCACCTCAGGAACAATGCCACCCAAACAAACCTCACCGTAGTTCCACTGGCACCCCGGTTTATCACACCTCTTCCCCCCAGCTGTGTCTCCTTCTGCCTGGAAACAAGTGAACTCTGAGTCACGCTGTGAAGCATTTACATTTACTTGTACAGCACTGAGCAGACGCTTTTATCCAAAGCCACTTACAATAAGTGCATGTGTCAATACAGTAGCTGAATAGGTCATTCCCCTGTTCGGGTGAGCGAACAATATTCTGTTAGACTAATGACAGCAGCATGTCTTCAGGGCTAACCTAGCTATACATTTTACAACATTCAGCCATGGAAAAAATTAAGAGACCACTGCATATTTTTTTTAAATATAATAATATAAATATAAACGAATATATAATAAATATATAAAAAAAAAATTTATTAACATAAATATGAATACAAATGTATTAAATATAAATTACATTACATAGATATAGATATTATTTTTAAAAATGTGCAGTGGTTTTTCCATGGCTGTACATTTTACAACATACTTTACCTTTTAACATACCATTCAATCTTCACAATAATAATAATAATAATAATAATATTAATAATAATAATAATAATAATAATAATAATAATAATAATAATAATAATAA
>JAOEHI010053971.1:0-14557 GCA_025447815.1 Percopsis transmontana | reverse complement strand
TTAGTATGGTGTTCCTAATAATCCTTTAGGTGAGTGTATATATACATATACACACGTTCAGGAACCGGCCCGTCACATTGTAAGCAGGCAGGCAGCAACATTATGACCTCAGACTCCCATTGCGTGACGTCACAATTACCAGGCTGCTTGCATTTTGGGGGTGTGATGGACCCCAAACATTCGAGATGAATTCTCAACACATTACCATGCAGACCCCATATTTGATGCTCTAGTGCTTTTTCATATATGAAAGCCACCATCTACTGGCAAGGGACTGGGATGCAGCGCTCTCTTTACAATAGTAGTCTGTTGTCCCATCTACTGGTCCAATCAGGTCACCCCAAGACCAGAGCTTTCATCACCCACGGAGGTACAAACGGCATCTATGAAGCGATTTACCACGGGGTTCCCATGGTCGGCATCCCCATGTTTGCCGATCAGCCAGACAACATGGTCCACATGAAGGCGAAGGGAGCTGCACTTTCCCTGGACTTTAACTCCATGGAGACACAAGATCTGGTGAACGCGCTCAAGGCGGTCATCAACGAGCCATCGTAAGACACCTCTGCCACAGTCCACTTTAGTTGTGAGGGGGAACACGGGTGCTAAAAGGCTTATTTTTGGTGAAGGGAAACATTGTACTACATTTTCTTCTGTTTATAGCGTATTTAGAATTTAGTGTAACATTATACAATCTTTTTTTATTTGAATATTAGCTCATTAAGCCTTAGTTACGCCCAGATCCACAAAGTAGAAACACTGACCCTGTTGTGCTCCAGCCATGCACTAAACAAGCCGATTACATTCATTTATTAGCCTCCCCCACCCAGCTGAAGAGTGTTCATTATTTAGAACTAGCTGGTTTAGTGCATGGTGTGAGTCAGTTCCTGGCTAGTGCTCCTACTTTATCAACTAAACTCTGATATTAATTAACGTATGGCAAATGACCAGAACCAAAGACACTTTCTTGATGTTACTTACAGCTAATTTACAGTTGTGGGTATCCCAACAGGTACAAGGATAGTGCCATGCACCTGTCCAGCATCCACCACGACAGGCCCATCAGCCCCAGGGACGAAGCTGTGTTCTGGATCGAGTTCACCATGAGGAACAGAGGAGCCAAGCATCTCAGGGTCCAGGCCCACGAGCTCACCTGGTACCAGTACCACAGTCTGGATGCCGTGGCGTTCCTCCTCACAATCTGTTCACTCCTTATCTTCGTCTTCATTAAAACCTGTAGTTTCTGCGTCCGCAAGTGTTGTGCCAGAACGGGGAAGAGGAAAAGCAAGGCAGAGTGATCTACTGCACCGTTGTGAAAACGTTGGCCCTCATTTATCAAACGGACCAAATGCGACCTGTTTAGGAATAAAGTCAGGCCTGGTCTGGGAGTGCGTGTATCGCGGTTCAACAATCTTAATAATGCTTTTAATTGTTTAGGCTAGCAATATGTATGAATGAGCGAAATGTAATGAATAAATTAATGAAACATTTGGTTTTATTTTGCCGTCCAAAATTTCACACAGCCGCATTTGTGTGCATTATGAAAATTAAAAGTAAATATGGCGCGACTCGCCCTTGTTTACAGAATTATCAAAAGTTTATTTGGATGGCGACCTTATAACTCGAGACGTTGTTACGTTCCTGTTGATGTCCCCCCAGTTTCATTTTGAGGACAGTTTGATAAGGAGGATCGTTTTTGCGTTTGCAATGTGAAGTGACCGATGTACTATAAAGTGCTTATTTTATTTTTAATTTCTACCTCGCGCTACGTGACGGGGTGTTAGCTGCCGTATTTATCTAAGGCAGGAAGCACGAAATTACCAACAGGTGCATCCTCCGCCCAGCTGATGACGTAATTAGCATAAGCACACATACCTGGTGCCAACTGAACTCAAGGTGGGGCCAAATGTTAATTGGTTTATTGAAATACAGTAATGCAAAGGGCTTGTGATTTAGTGCTTTAATATTTATGACCCTACTGCCAAATCTTCCCAGCTCATCCTGGTGCAACCAAAAAAACAATACAGGCATGGAGGTATGGTCTGCCAAATAAAAAAAAAAAACTACAAATATTTAGAATAACTTAAGATGATGTGAATCAAATAAGGAAATTACAGCCCTCCCATGCCTAGACTAAATACACAAACAAAAAAAATGTAAGTCTGCAAAATGAATCTTCATACAAATATCATTTGGACTAGCATGGGCAACCACATCTTTCTTTCCATGTACTGACGGAGAGGAATCATATTTCTTTTTATTTCAATCACCATCTTCTGCCTTTTCCATCTTCCTTGACCTTCCACAACATGAGCTCCATGCACGCAGTGGCATCATCGGCAGTGTCATGGCCACAAACTGGGAGAAACATTAAAATATTAGCGCGCACACACACGCACACACACACACACACACACACACACACACACACACACACACACACCAAACATGGCACTTTCAGCGTAGACTTTACCACCCCTTCCCCAAACTAAAAAAGGAGATACATGTATAGCGCTCCAATAGAAGAAAATAAATTATAAAACAACCATTCCCGCCACTCCCCTGCAATATTCATAAATAAATCAACATTACTTTCACAATTACATTTTTACTGGCTGACATCGATTGCTTTATTTGTCAGTAAGAAGATTTGTCCAGTATATTTCAACGGTGACTACAGTGGCTGTAGTCCCCCCCCCCCCGTGACCCACCACTGTCCTGGATGATCCTCCGGAGGTACTCTGCCGTCAGGTTGTTGAGGGTCAGCTTGTGGGGCGGGCCCAGGCGGTGGGGGAACACCACAGAGGTGTCCACCACCGTGCTGTGGAGCAGCTATGGGGAAACGGGACACCCCAAAGCCGTCAGTGAGTGTACCCTTATCTGCACCGCCCCCCTTTGTGTAAAATCAATAAAACCCTTCTCTTTCCTGCTCAGTTAGGATAATCTCTTGAAAGATTAAGCACTTTGCTGATATTTAGGCTGTTAATTATTTGAGGGTATGTTAATAGGTAGGGCTGTGAATAAATAAATAAAATCGATACAGCAATATATCACTATATTTATTTTTGCGATATACTACATCAATTTCCAGCTCAAAATTATTATCATTAATTTTATTTTTTTATCGTTCACGTTTTAAACGGTGTGTGAACTACAACCTCCGTTCCTATAGATGTCACAGTACGACTAGTTGCCTAGAATTGACGGCCCCCCCCCCCATTTCTGGTGGAGGGAATGTCAGACGCAGCTTGACAAAACTACAGCGGCTCCTTCAAAATATAAAGCCGATATGTGGTACTTCAACTCCGTTTTTAGGTGGAATATCGCAATATGTCGTGAGCCATGTATCGTGATGCGTATCGTAAAGTCCTTGCCAATGCCCACCCCTATTAATAGGTAAGCATGTTGTGAAATGTATAGCATAGTTAGCCCTGCTGACGTGCTACCATCCTGATGCTAACAGAATGTGGTTTGCTTACAATGACCTGCTGTGTGACCGGTTCAGCTATTGACACATGCATTTATTGAAAGTCGCTTTTGAGAAAAGTGTCTAATATTTACAGCTAAATGCAGTAAATATTAATAGGGGGCAGGACTCCCAGTCGGAAGGTCGTGGGTTCGAGCCCCAGAGTCGGCCTACCTGTAGGGCATCCTTGAGCAAGATGCCTAAACCCTACCTGCTCCATCTAATAGCACCATGTAGTTGTATGTCACTTTGGATAAAAGCGACTGCTAAATGACCTCATTGTAACTGTAAATTACATTTATTAATTGCCCGCCCACCATTGCACAGCAAATTGTTCCTGAAGGTGTGGGGGAAAAAAGGGTGGGTCTTCATGGGTTAACATTTGGTGGCGTTTATTTCTTCCATTATATGTAAGAATTAAGCTTTTGATTACAAAGTATGGTTAATTACCAGTACCGGGTGTTTGGTGCATTATTGGGGCATACAGTTACACTAAGTTTAAAGTGGAAATTCCATTGAGAAGCTGGCAAAAGATGAGAAGCTGGCAAAGGATGAGATACAGTTCTCGTTAAAAAAAGATATTTACCCTTTTGCATAAAAAAAAAAATAAATAAATATTACACTCCAATTTGTGTCCAGAATTTTACTAGTCACATCACCTTCCCTGGAGTCGACAGGAATGCCAGTTCTCTACCCCTCCCCTACAACAGTAAGATAGGGCAGACCTCTAGGGTTCTTTTAGTACTATACAATGTAGACAAAAATGGTTAAGTCCGGTATATATAATGGTTTGTATATAGAAACTAAAAAAAATATGCAGCTTTGCTTCCGTCAACCGCGAGCCAGGACCTGATCGTGATATTTTGATTTTCTGGTAATACCAAGCAACTGTAATTGTAAGTAGCAGTCCATAAAAAACATCATATCCTTTATCCCTGCCAGAATCTTAAGTGTTCTGTAGATGTGACCATAAGCCCACATACTTTTAGTCCTCTATGGAAAGTGAAGTGGACTGATCCAACTGATAAACGACATCTCAACCAGGCTGACATGAGCAGGTCTTTACAGACATCAACCACATTGAAGGGTCAGACTGCACAGCTCACCTTTAATGCACAGAGGTTGGTTTCTAGGCCATGTCCAATCACAACGGTTTCAGCGCTGATGAAGCTCAGTAGGGTTTCCTGGACCTCTCTGATGGAGGTGCTTATATCTTTCACATCCTCCTCACAGATGCCTGAAAACCTATTCAGCCAGAAGAGTGTTCAAACAATACAAACTCTGCCTGTCCAAGAGGCGGGCCTCTCATGTTTATCTTCTTTAAACCACTACAAAAGGCTATGGAGAAAACCCACTAAGGGCAGCATAAATCACAACGGTATTCTAAATTATCTACATCGTTGCTGTGCATATTTTTAAATTAAGTAGACTAGAATTGGTTGACCAAGACTAAACCACCAGATATAATCTGTCATAAGGGGGCAGCCACACTTCTAACAATGAATAGAGCACAAAAACGCCAATTCTGTTCTACATACCCTTCAGTAAGCGTGAAACAAAAAAACGTCAGTGGTACTGTGGAGTGTGTACTTTGAATGACCATTACCAAAAAAAGTTAGGTTTTAATGTGGAATCGACGTCAGATGGGCGAGCTGCTGATCAGCCTACCTGGTGTTGTAGTCGATGACTTCATTGGAGGATCTTACAAAAGTGTCGTAGACCACCTGCAGGCTGGAGTTTACCACCGTTACCCTGCACAGCTCCAACCCGTCTGTGGCATAGCACTGTTGAGGCAAAGGGAACGACGGGCTGCTGACAACACTACATGACAGTAGTCACTGGCCGGTCTCAATAAACAAAGTGTTTGACATCAGGTGAGATTTTATATAAAAATAAAAAAGGGGAAGGCCACAACTAAAATGGGCATAGTTTCATAAACAAAATACTGTATTTCATAAGATAACATTTTTGTGGAAATCATTATCTCAATTTAGTACTACTTAATACTTTACACTAAAAACCATGTAGACATACCCAAGATGGAGATTCAAATCGCATCAGAATAAGCTATTTTAGTCTATATAGCAGGTAGGAGTTCTCTATATTTACCTATAATTATAATATTAGCACAGCTGAATCTATGCCAGCAGGTGTCCGAGTACAGTTCAAGAACCAGTTTCTCAAGGAAAACTGCTTATTGGGAGGCTCCACTATACTAATTCTAACCAAACTAACAGGTGGTTTGTGCTCAAAATACTGTCTGTATGACCATTTCACAATCCACAGCGAAGACCCCGGGACAGCTCGCATCGGAGCCAGCTCTGGGCCGGGTGGACACAAACCCATCCAGGCTCACGGTATCATGGACGTGCAGCTGGGGAACACAGACATTTGATGAACTGGGGCACATTTCAGGGGGCAAAAGAGGAAAGGGCAAATGCAGTATTTGGAAAACCTCATTTTCACCTTAAAGACTTGGCAGCCAGGCGTCCCCATGACTCCTTCACAACAACTGTAGCGGGTTTCAACCCCACCAGGGACTGAGTAAAATTGAAAATAAGCAAGATGGGAATAACGTTTTATGCCACCGCATAGCCCTGAGCATGTCAATATTGTGACCATATGCTCACCTCTGTGCTTAACTCCTTTCCCATAGTGATAATTGCATTCCTCTTTGCGTGTGTGTTTGCCTGTTTGACTCACAGAGTACGTGGCACCACAGCGACAACAGATCCTTTTTAGTGCTTTTGCAAACATGTAGAAAAAAAAAAGAAAAAAAGATTACATTGGTAAAAGGATTCTCCTGATGAAGTTACTTTGAAGGAAAATAGGAATAATTTACGATCGGTTGTGCTTTTCTTATTGTCCGCAAAAAGAACAGCGCTGCCAGGTTTCTCCGGGTGCTGCAGAGGGTAGTTGTTTTCAATAAGCTTCTCTTCATTCAAAAAGTACTCCTTTAAACTATCATACAGAGCCGCATCATCTGCCAGAGAAACAAATGATTTTATAAGTGACAAGCTTTCAATATTAAACAACATTTCAAGTGTGCTAGAATAAAACCAAACCTCACCGTTTTGTTTTAAATTTTTCAAGTCAAGCTGAATTAGGCCTCTGGACCTTGTCATACCATTTTCATTTTCATCTGCACAAGAAAGTTTAAAGTGTAAATATAGTACACACTTAATGTATTTTTTTCCTACACATTCTACATACATTCTACACCAGCTCACCCTTAGCAGTGACAGCGCCTTGGTTCTTTAATCTCTTCAGGGCGTTTACTGCAACACTAAGATATTTCAATTTGTTGATACTGCGATTATATACCGCCGTCTCCTCAGCAAGTGCCTGTGGAAAAATCACATCAGAGCTGGAAAAACAACAACATCAATAGCCAGCATAATGCCCAGTTCTCTGCTCTCTGGGCAGATTTTCATTTCTCGAAACGGAGACTCAATAATTTGAATAACTTCTGTCCTAATAAATATGAGAACTTACTAAAATTGTAAATTAATATTATACTGTATAGCTGTACACAGAATACCTTAAAAAAAATTGTAAACCTCGTTTTGGAAATTATAACCGTTCTTTTTAACAAAATATTTTATTGTTCAATGGAGAGGGGAGAAGGGTTCTCCGAGCATCTAAAAAGCCAACAGCTTTTTCCAGTGTTCACCTTTTCAAAGGCTTCATTAACAGTGGCGGATGTCTTGAGGAACTCCTCTGTGAACATGTTGACGTATCTCTGTCGGACATCGTGGGGAACTTTGTCCTTCACCCCCTCTGGACGCTGTTTGAATTTACGTTTCGTGGGCAAGGGCTTGAACACACACACACACAAAAGAAAATACATTTTAGTCACCCAGCGATTAAATAATGTAGTTTAGCTTTCCTTTACGAACACAACTTCTGAATACACGTTCTCATAGGGTAAAAAAAAAAAATATATATTTTTTTTTAAAGTAACCACTAAAAACTATTTGTATTGTGACGCAGCTTATGGCGTACTTTAGCAGGCACGTGTACAGGACCTTGCAGAGCCGAGGCGTTCACCGAACTGGCAAACCCTGCAGCGTGCGTCATGGCTGTGGGAGCTGCCGGGCGGTACCTCGGCACAGGGGTAACTGTGGTGGGCATGTGCACTTGCAGTGGGGTGCCAGGGCTCACGTGCATTGGCGTGATGGGTGTCAGAACTGAACTAACAGGGGTTGCAATGGAGGTGATGGGCAGAGGGTAGGAGGATTCTGGGAGGATGAAGTGTAAGTTGTTGCCCACTTGAATTACAGTAGTGCCCACCGGTAAGCAGTTCACATAGGCTAAGAAGACAAAAAAGAACAAACAGTATACATGTTCATTTTTACCCAAGACATCACAAAGGACCCTTTTCACAGGGTAAACACGGCTGTGGGCAATACAATTCATAATGAAACGGCTGGATTTAGATGTGCCGATTAGCAAGCGCTGACAATGCTAGAGGTTAGACCTCTTCTCAGGTTGAAGTGGTAAACGGACAGCATTTATATGGCGTTTTTCTAACCCACAGGCCTCTCAAAGCGCTGAACACGACTGCCTCACATTCACCCATTCACACACACATCCACACGCCGGTGGTGGTGTCAGCCATGCAGGGTGCCATCCAACACATCGGAAGGGCAGGCAGGGGGTGGGTGTCTTGCTCAGGGACACAGCGACCATACAGCCCTCAGAAGAGGCCAAATGAGGCGCATCAAAACACCTGTGGTGTTCTTTGTCATGTCGGGTGGCGTACTCTGACATACTCACCACCTGGGATAGAAGCGGGCTGACTGGCTGGATCCTGATAGGGCGGAGCAGCCATGCTCTCCGGCTTACTCTGAGATGTGGATGAAATGTAGGCCTGCGCTCCCTTCACGGCGGCGGTCAGGGTGGAGGCCTTCTGCTGTATCTGGTGGATCTTGGACGGGACGCAGAGCTGGGCGGCAGGCGCTGGTGCCGACGGCCCCCGCAGCGGAACCAGCACCTGGGGCGGAGGTCTGGCCTTCGCTACGGGCTGTTTAATGGAGAGCGCTCATTAAAAAGCTGCATAGATTAACAAAACTACTGGACAGTTTGAAAGTGGACTTTTATCCTCCCGCCTATGGCTGTACATCATGAGGCGTAGCTTGCCAAAATGGGTGTTTCCATAAAACCCAATGAAGAGATATTTTTCCCCATCATGAAAGTTACATGCAGCAATTATCTAATGTTCGAAATGCACTGCCATCATGTTAGCTACACTATACATCAAGTACAGTATGTGATGAATTCAGTTTAGTTAGGCGTTACCTCTGCATGTTTGGCTACATGGGCCACCCTTTTCTGCCCTGGCACTGCGGGCAGAGCTTGGGATTTCACATTTAGCTCAGGTCTCTCCACATTAGACTTTGCCACCTAAAGGACATTTTTAAAAAGGAGGGGGGGGGGAATCCCTTTTTACACAGTGGTTAAAGGCATTTACCATGGCAGGACAGCAGCATACAGTCTTGTCTGTCAAGACAATAACATTCCCTACAAACACAGGTCATGTAGTGGACGCTTTTATCCAAAGCAACTTTAGTACTAGAGTTTAATTTAAGTATTACATGGAGCAGACAGGAGTTAGGCATCTTGCTCAAGGATGCTTGCAGGTAGGCTGACTCAGGGGCTCGAACCCACGACCTTCTGGACTGGGAGTCGACCACCCAGACCGCCTATCGTGCCCCCACATCCTCCCACATACTTACTGGAATGGTAGGTTGCTCTGTGGCCCCATTCTTCTCTTGGTTTGCCTCCATGAAGATTCGATAGCACTCTTCCATTGGGTCGCTGTCTGATAATTCCATGTCAGAATGAAGCTCCACCTCCTCAGAACTGGAGTCAATGAGGATCACCTCTTTGTTTTCCGCTTCCACTTCCGAAGGCTTATCCATTAACAGAGGCTCCACGCCACTTCTCGGGTAAGACTGGACAGATGTTGAGGGCTCGGAAGTAGACAGTTGGTCAAGGTAGCTTGAAGGGGAGATGTTACAAGCAGGGGGAAACTCTGTCTTTTTCTGGCAAGATAATGGATAGGATGGTACGCTTTGCATGGCAGACCAGTAATTTGGAACCATACACTGGGCTGGCGGCTCATTTTGGTGGGTAAACTGATGGCTCGAGGGCAGTGAACTGGCCATTGGTGTATTGTTAAGAGAAAAAGTGGCTTCTTGAACACATTTTGGTTGCATTGGGTCCATTCCCTCAATACAATAGGCAAGCTCAGACTGAGGCAACTTCACAGTCGAGCAGAAATGTGCGTCCTTAACCACCTGAATGTCCCGCGACTCCCAAAAGGGTTCAGACGTCCTGGGAGGACTTTCAAGGTCTATGACCAAAGTGTTCTCCTCTACTGAATCAACGTCGCCAGAGGAAGCCATCCTATCATTTTCACTTCTCAGGTCTTCCAAACATCTAGACAAGTTATCAAATATGTCGAAATTATTTCCACATTCAGCAGTGGTCTCTGAACAACACGCATTAACGTCATCCGTTGCAGACAGCACTACGGGTGGGGGCTCACACCTGACAAACTGCGAGTTTAGGAGTCGCTTTTGAGAACGGACGGGTGAAACAGGGCTAGGTTGGCTCTCTACAGACGTTTCCACCATATTCCGAGGTTTGATACTGGGTTTCTCAGCACGGCTCCGCTTTCTTTCAGGTGAAGAGGGAACGTCAATAACAAGAACCCCCTCGTCAGCGTCGAGCGCTCCTGGAGAGGGCTCTTGATCGAGATGGGCCTCGGGTTCATCAAGTACAGTTTCTCCCACCCTCTTCACACCTGGTCCACTTCTAGCCTTAAGGTCCCTACCCGAGGAACTGCAAGACCGTAAGCCAGCAGAAAAGTTGGACAACGGGTCATATTCTAAATCAGTCCTGGGCTTAGAGTTGTCCACTACATACTTGCTTGCTTGCGAGGCATGTCTAGCGGAGCGCGTTGGTTTTTTAGACGCGTTGGGCGTATAACAGACACCATTCACATTTCTACTCGTCGTGTCTGAGTCGGGCTGAGGGCGCTTCCATACAGCGTTCCCACAGTCAACCTGTTCAGTTCTGTAGAGAGATAGCCTCCTCTGCTCTTGTTCTACTTCATTTTTCACCGTTTCTATCTCCTTGTTAATCCTCTCCAGCTCCTGGAGGCAGTCGCCTTTGGCTTCGGCATTCACCTGTGCTCCACTGTCAGAAGGCTCATAATGTTGAATACCTGTGTGGAGAATAATACGGCAATGGAAGCATTTTCATCAACAAGAGAAGGGCATTTTGTTCTGTGAAAAAAATATTTAAAGTTGTATTTAGTATAACCTGTGCAGAGCCCCCTTACAGTCTGCAAAACACTATGCTCGCCTGATAAGAACCTAAAGCACTTCTCATTCCCCCCGCCCCCATGTTGTGACGCATTAGAAAAAATATATAATATATAAACAAAACAAAAAACACTTGTAAGCATGAGCTATGTAGGCTATGTACCACTACCCGGTATAGAGATGCATTATGTTTTAGTTTTGCAGATACTGTATTAAAATCAGGGAAAAGGCGTCATGTTGTGTTACTTCACCTAAAATACTTTGGTTTCAAGCCTTAACGAAGCGTATATTAAGTGATTTTGGGAATGCGTCGGTTACATGGCAGAGATTATAATCAAGTACGTGATCTTATCAAGAGTTCGATTCTCACGGTGCTGTGTGCGGTATTGCAGACAGCAAGTCAATGAGAACGCCGTATGTATTCTGGTCGAATGAACACAAGACTTAAGTCAACGCAAACCGCCACCGGAATAGATACTACACCAATACGGAATCAAAAAGCTATATTATATTGCATCAGTTTTGAGTGTTTTTGCTGCACCTGCGCATACACACGTTTGAAGCACTGCACGCGCTTCCTTTCTCTATGAAACTTTTACACCAATGTGACCAAAGATATTGCATTCAAAAAAAAAAGCCGCTCCGATTCACAGAAATCTATGCAGTTTAAATTGCTCTTCCATTTGAGGTTACTCACGTGCGAGCACTAACCTAGACATTCAACTACCGGTGGTTTGTACGAGGTCTCAAACATATCACGTCCCTCTTTGTCATGCTTGAACAAACAATGCGACCGTTCGCAAAGTCCACGTTTCAGGAAAGGGCAACTTATTTCAGCGAAGAGACCGTACGAGGGCAACATCGGCACACTGCCACCAGGTTCGGGGCAACGTGGGCTCCGGCTCAAACGAATTGACACATCGACCTCATGACGTCAAGATAGAATTTATAGCCTCCGGATCATCTAATTTAGGTTTCAATTGTATTACGGACAACTGTCCATTCAAAGGTGTCCAATAACAAACTGCTTTGACTCTGATATATGATAGGATATTGCTCTTAAGAGCCATGAATTATTAGTTATGAACTGCAGTAAGCCGTCCGATACGGTAGGTGACAGTGTTGCACAAAATGAACTGAGGTAAACGTCGAAGTAGATGTAGTTGTGGACGGGGAGCGCAGCACATTTCATCGTTTTAACTGAACGCCCGAATAACATTGTATTGACTGCTGTGTTAAAACAATTAAAATGTATATAACTATTGTTTGAAATGGAGAGTGGTGAGGATGAAACTGACTGGAAGCGCTGTTGCACGGATATGCAGATCCCCCATCCAACTGTTTCTTCTGGTAAACAGATGGTAGTTGCGCAGACATCACAACAGCTTTTAACTTTATCCTTTTTTGTATTCCTACCAGCCAGACTGATGGAAATAACACACTACTATGTTAAGTAATAGACTTTCAGTGGTTTTTGTTATTATTAGTAATTTATTTTCACTGATGGCCTATTTTCAGGGGCCAGCTTCCACACAATATCTCCGCCACAAAGAGTCATTCTGCATTTTGACCTGGATTGTTACTATGCCCAAGTTGAAATGATCCGGAACCCGGAGTTGCGGAATGTACCTTTAGGTAAACTAGTTTGGAGCAAATCTAGTATAAAAGTGGAGACCCTGACCGAACACGTTAAGTCAAAGGCCCGGAATGTTTTTGCTTGACAGAATATTGTTTTACGGACCCCCCCCTAGGTATTCAACAGAAGTATATCATCGTCACCTGTAACTATGTAGCACGAGATCACGGTGTCACCAAGCTCATGTCAGTTAACGACGCCAAGGAGAAATGCCCACAGCTTGTGCTGGTTAAAGGAGAGGATTTGACACACTACCGAGAAATGTCTTACAAAGTGACAGGTAGGTTGATGTGACGTCAACATTGATCAAGTCTGTAGAATAAACCATTATGTATACTGTATATTACATTATTTTCTTATTTCTAATATACATTTACCCCTCAAAACCACTGCAGCCTCTGCTTGGTCACACTGAATGTTCTGTAGCGGAAAAAACGTTGGTATTTCTCCTCGTGTTCGTCCTGTCTCCCCCTCCATCCAGAGCTGCTGACGTCCTACTGTCCGCTGGTGGAACGGCTGGGCTTGGACGAGAACTTCGTGGATGTCACAGAGCTGGTGGAGAGCAGGCTTGCACAGACCGCAGGGCCTCCCAGTTGCTCATTCAAAGGCCATGTGTACCACCATGCAGGTAAGCGTTAGTTAGTGAAACCAGGAAATGAGTTGTGAAAGAAGCCAGGAGGTAAAAACGATGACATATTTGCATTGTGCTCTCGGTCTGCTGGTGGACGGAAATCCGTCGTAACTCCCGGAGAATCAGAACTAAAATGGTGTTTTGCCCACTCAGGTGCAGCTGCCGAAGCCGCCGCCCACTCGAGACTGGCGTTAGGCTCTCACGTAGCAGATGAGATGAGGGCAGCTATGCACAGCAAGCTGGGCCTTACTGGCTGTGCCGGTGTGGCCACCAATAAGCTACTGGCCAAACTGGTGTCTGGCACCTTCAAGCCCAATCAGCAAACCACCCTTCTTCCAGAAAATGTCCCTGACATCATGGGCCATTTGAGTGGTCTTCACAAAGTGCCAGGTATAGATGCTTAACTGGGATTGTGTCCTGTGGAGCGCTGGATGCTTTTTGTCAGGATTATTTAGTCTGTCCCCAATCCCCCTGGGTTGGTCCCCTACATGACTTCTTTTGATGGCATCCACTGCGGCCCTGCCAAGCCTTTACCAGAGGTATTAGTAAAGTACATGCAGTGGCAACACAAATGTATGTATTTGCTTGTTGTTCCCCATAACAACTTCAGTGCATGTGGTTATAAGGGGGGGAGTTGAGAATCGTGTCAGCCAACGAGTGCTGTAGAGGGAGGGGTAGAGAGGAGTGCGAGCCACTCATTAGTGACTGAGGTGTGATATGGACATTTGTTCTTGGACTTAAACAACCAAAACAACAATGTTTCAACCACAAGGGTTCTGGCTATAAATAGAGGAGTGTCCCTTTTAACAGTGGCGTCGAATCATTTGCTCAGTAAGTGGTGAGAATTAAGAAAATAAGCAACCGTTGCTCCTGTTGAGTCTTTGCTCTAGTTTGAAATGTGATCAGTCTTTAATGTGCATTGTTGTGTGAGACCTTGTGAAGAGAAGCCATGACCCAGGATGTTTATACTGTAGAGAAACTGTAGAGTATGAAGAAAGTCTATAACCTTTGCTTTGAAATTTAGTACCAATAAATGCTTATTTGAAATGATCTTCGCCCATACTGTTTTATAGAAATTAGCCCCTCCTAATTACAATTTCAGGGATTGGATATAAAACCACTAAGAAGCTTGAGGCCCTGGGATTGGTCAGTGTGCAAGACCTGCAGCTCTTCCCATTGGCTGACCTGGAAAGGGAGATTGGCCCCAGTGCCCAACGCCTAAAGAACCTGGCCTTGGGCGTAGACGACGCTCCTGTCACCCCTACTGGGGCGCCGCAGGTGAGATAAGATTATATACTGTACATAGACACCGAAGAGCCAAAACATGATGTACACCTGGATGGTCATAATGGGTCGGCATCATAAAAACATTTCCGTGACGATGCCGCGGTAGCCTTTCTGCTGGTTCGTTGCCCTCGCCCATCGATGAGCCTTGGGCGCCCAACACCCCGTCGCCCGGTTCGTGGTTGGTCCCTCCCTGGACCACCGTG
>JAOEHI010053970.1:0-12160 GCA_025447815.1 Percopsis transmontana | reverse complement strand
TACCTGCCTGTCTACCTGCCTGTCTACCTGCCTGTCTACCTGCCTGTCTACCTGCCTGTCTACCTGCCTGTCTACCTGCCTGTCTACCTTCCTGTTACCCTGCCTGTTACCCTGCCTGTTACCCTGCCTGTTACCCTGCCTGTCTACCTGCCTGTTACCCTGCCTGTTACCCTGCCTGTCTACCTGCCTGTCTACTTGCCTGTCTACCTTCCTGTCTACCTTTCTGTTACCCTGCCTGTCTACCTGCCTGTTACGCTGTCTGTTACCCTGCCTGTTACCCTGCCTGTCTACCTGCCTGTCTACCTGCCTGTTACCCTGCCTGTCTACCTGCCTGTTACCCTGCCTGTCTACCTTCCTGTTACCCTGCCTGTTACCCTGCCTGTCTACCTGCCTGTCTACCTTCCTGTTACCCTGCCTGTTACTCTGCCTTTCTTCCTGCCTGTCTTCCTGCCTGGTTACCTGACTTAGTGTTGCCTGCTGCCTGCCTGTACCGTTGCCTTCTCTTATGTATGCCCTGCTGCCGACCACTTCCCGTCCTATGACCTTGCCTCTGCCTGTCGGACTTAATAAACACCTTTGAAACCTTACTCTGTCTTGTGTCTGCGCTTGGGTCATACTATCCCGCTCCGTGACAGTTTTAGATAGGAACGAAAGGAAAAATACCGGTCTATAGTTCTGGGTTGTGGATGTGTTGAGGGTTAGTTTCTTGTGTACTAGGATGACTCTAGCTATTTTAAAGGCAGTTGGGCCCGAGCCTGTGGCGAGAGAGGAGTTGATCAAAAAGGTGAGGAAAGGTAGGATGTCATTTAAGATGGTTTAGAGAAGAGTTGTAGGGGTGGGCAGGTAGTGGCCCAGTTGAATACAATCAGTGATTGGATATCTTCTGCTGAGAGGGCAGAGAAAGTGTTTAGATTACTAACAGGCATTGTGGGACAGGGAATAGAGGGAGGGGCAAAGGACTGTCTAATGTCATTCACTTTCTTTGAAAAGAAGGTTACAAAATCATCAGCTGAGAGGGAGGAATTTGCGGGGGGGGGTGTGATTAGGAAAGAAAATTCAGAGAACAGTTGGTAGTTGGTGGCGGCGGACTGGATTTTGCTTCGGTAGAAGATGGCTATGGCTGCAGAAACAGAGGAGGTGAATTTGGAGAGGAGGCGGTGGTTGGATGTGAGGGTGTCAAGAGAAGATGTTAGAGTGGACATGAGAGTGGAGGCTGCCCTATCTGTGGATAGGAGAGAGAATTGTTCAGTTGATAGTAGTAGGGAGAGTACGAGAGTGTGAGGTCAAATGAAGAAAAGCGATCAAGATAGTTTGATGAGTGTAGCTTCTCTGGGGGGGATGATGAAGTCAGCAAGGAGCATCAGCAGTGTCCCATCCTCAGGGAAGAAGTTCAAGAGGACATCCATCTCATCTAGGAAGTCCCCCAGCGGGCCTGGGGGATGGTAGATGACGACAATTGTAAGTTTAACAGGATGAGTGATGGAGACATCGTGGAATTCAAAAGAGGATATGTCCAGGGGAGGGAGAGGGAGAACGCTATAGGTCCACTTAGGAGAGAGATGAGCGGTCCTGTCCCATCCCCCGGACGACCTGGGTGTGTGTGGGAGAGGGAGTATGATGAAGAAAGGGCCGCTGGGGTCGTTGTGTTGCTAGATCTTTCTCACCCTCTTGAGACAAATTCATAGTGTTTTTCGTGTGTAATTGTTCTGCTTGCAGCAAAACCATGTCAAGTTGACTGAAATCAATTGCCATGGATATGGCAGACAATGGCACCAACTACTCATATCTGTTTGCCTGTGTCGGAAATTACGTTGCTCAAGCATGCCAAATAACTGACAAGTGGGAATTGAATCGTCATGTAGGTTTGGATTAAGGAGGTCGTAAATGAACAGGGATGATAAATGCATTTGATTTTTGTTGTTCAGTTGTTTGAGAAGCTGTCACCTTGATTGCAAAGAACACTTGCAATTATGTTTGATGGAGCGTGTAAACTCACTAAAAGCCATTGCTAAAGTCCTATTCTCTAATTGATGCTGCTGAGGAGGAGATTTTGCAGAATTAATTTTAAATATTAGTAATAGTAATTAATAATTGGCAGGAAACTAGTATAACAGAGAAGTAGCATATTATCATACAATGACTGTTATTATTACTATTGTTGTTTAACTATCAGTTAATATGTTTTTAATGTAGTTTGAATGCACTGGAGACATGATAAATATGTTACAAACTAAAAAAAAAGCAAATGTCATTGTCTTTTTTCACTGCCTTTCAGTTAAGCTGCTGCTGAGAAGACACAGTCAAAGTGCAAGAACATAAATCATTCAAAGTGAAAGTATGCACAAAAAAAGTAATTACCTAGCGAGGCAAAAAAATGAAAAAAGAAAGAAAAAGTGTTTTGAGTGATTTCCTTTACAACCTCGTTTTTCAAGATAAATATGCCAATTATTCGTGGCACTCATTCTAATGCCTGTTTATTCCACCATGTCTTATAAAAAAAAAACAAAGAAGCATCTTGGTGTTTACAAGAAATATGAAAGTACATATTGTAATGTTTTTTTGTTTTTTTTTTCATTAATTTTATTTGTGTATGTATTAAGTGGGCCACGTGACCTTCAGTAATAATTACATAAATCCCCCAAATCTCCAAGAAAATACATTAAATATTATACTGAAGACTGTGTAATAAAGATGTTTTATTTTTGCCCACCAGCACCTTAGGTATTCACCGTATAAAAAACATACAACCACTTAAAGCACAATCTGTATTAGTCTGTGGTTTATAAGATGGTTTTTACAGGCCATGCTCCAGTCTTCTATGTGCCTTATTGATTAAGTACCATGCAAAGAGATTATGTGGGGACAAAGGGGTAGCATTTCGATTACACACACACACACACACACACACACACACACACACACACACACACACACACACACACACACATACTATATACTTTACTTTATATATACTTTATATATACTATATATATACAGTATATATATATATACATACAAACAGTATGTTTTTTGAGTTAAAAATTGTTTTGGTCACAGATACCCAGAAAACCCCCAAAGTGGGTTCGTGGCACATAATACCAATCTATATCTCGTGCGACCATTTGCCTCATGCAGCGCGACACATCTCCTACGAGTAGATCAGTCTGTTTTAGCCTGTGAATTGTTGTCCAGCTCACTCACATTTGGTGAATGGCATGACCGTGGGCCTCAGGATGTTACCGTGGTGTCCTGGATGGATAAAGTGCCCTAGTTCGTAGGACATGCCTGCCCTCACCAAAACCCCACTGCCACCTCTCCCCACTCTGTTGACATCAGCAAACTGCTCCCCCACGGGACGCCATACACGCTGCCCGCCATCTGCCTGGTACAGCCAACAGAAACTGCGATTCATCCGGGAAGAGGAACCTCCTCCTCCTGCCCCACTAGCATCAGATCAAAACCCTGGTTAGGACGTCGCAGAACGCAGATTAGCTTCCCTGGGGCGATTTCTGACAGTTTGTGCAAACGTTTCACCGATCATCTGTCCATGTGGCTGGTCTTCTGCATGAGAAGAAGACCGACTGCCAAAGTCTCTGAAATAAAGATTAAAGATTCAAATATCTATTAATCTGTCAACGGCTCCAGGACATTCCTGCTGAAAGCATGCCAGTTGCCCAATCCCTCAAAGCTGAAGGCCTCTGTGGCAAGGTGTTGCATTGTCCGACAAACACTGTACATTTTAC
Source organism: Percopsis transmontana (assembly GCA_025447815.1). Classification (NCBI taxonomy): domain Eukaryota; kingdom Metazoa; phylum Chordata; class Actinopteri; order Percopsiformes; family Percopsidae; genus Percopsis; species Percopsis transmontana. Next base: position 8,417 of record JAOEHI010053970.1, on the reverse strand, counting down.
ACAGCCTTTTATAAGCCTTTATTATAAATACCACATTTGTAGATGTGGGCAAAATGTGAGAGAAATAATAGGCTATTCTCTTTGTGCCTATAGAAACATGCTCAAATCTTTCATTTTACCTTCTAAAAAAATTGGAGGCAAAATACATCATATATATATGTTGTTAAAGATTTTAAATGTGAGAAAGTGACTTTTGCGACTATTTGTACAGTATGTGTGCATGTGTGTTTGTGTACACTGTGACTAGCAGGCAATACAGACTGCCTGTTTTGTTCTCACCGACACAAACTGACAATCTACAGGGAAGAACTGTGTTGCTGTTTTTGGAAGAGGGTGTGTGTGAGTGTTAGTGTGAGGGAGGGTAAGAGAGTTTCCATGTACTAGCTAATGTTAACTCCCCCTACCCCCATGCTTTGAACCAACCCACTGTCATTATAATAAAAAAAGGGTGCTTTGTTCCTTGTTTGTGTGTACAGGCAGCACGGCCTTGCTGAGACTAAAGTACAAAGTGTCTCCTGTTTGTGCAGGAGAGGGCCAGCCAGCCAATTACTGTCCACGACGGCATTAAGGCACAAGGATCCGAGCAAGACACCCGACATTTTGCCACTTTCCTGCGGCAGCCAAAGCAGGTCATGCGGTGGCCATCTCTCTCGCTCTATTGTCTGCCAGGCTGTTCTGTTAATGGAGCTGACACACAACCAACTGACAACCACGAGCAGCCAGTATGTATGTTGGAGGTAATGTAGTTGATTACACACCAGACCTGCGCTGTCCAGCAACAATTAGGAACATCTGCATAGAAAGAGGCAGGGACAGTGGAAAATACAGCAAAAGGACTGTTTACGGATGATAAACCTGGAGAGAAGAGAAGAGAGGAAACAGTATTTATTGTAGTTACAGTACATGTTATGGCTATATTAATTCTTAGGTTAAGGTATAATTAATAAATTATCTATCTGAGTTTATTTAATTTAATACCAGTGTAAATTTTCCATATTTTTCTTTCATGTATTTTTTCTTTTTTCTTTACAAAGCTCTTTGAAATTGTGTTGACGTTTGCTTCAGATTCATGTTTATATTCTGACAGATGAGTTTACTGCAGAAAGGAATACGAGGAGAGGAAATGAGACAGACTGCTGCGTCACAGAGAATCAACACTTAAACATCAGCAGTGGACAAATGGAGGACATAGATCACATAGTCTCATGTCATACACAGTTAGGACTATACTCCTGCAGTACACTAGTAAAGCTAGCGGGAAAATAATTGGCAGCTGAGAACTCAGGATTCTATTCTAGCTAAATGTGCTATCACAACAATCCAAAAGGATTTACCCAACTAAATCCTAACAGGGACAGTAAACGGAAAGTCAAACAAAACCCAATTAGGCAAACAGTTAACAACAAGCCTAATTAATACTGCTGACCAGTAAGAAACAGTATCCACAAGCTTCCCACAAAACAAGTTCACCAAGCAGCCGTAACCACCTCTCTTGTCCAGCAATTGTTTCTTGACAAGAGAAGTAATGTTCTCATCCCTTTCCGTACTGCGACAATACTATCCACATATACTGTATATGGACAGAATAACAAGGCACAGGTACAGTAAGGTCCAGCTCTCCCCACCTGCCGACGATGTTATCATCGAGACTTTACACTTTAACCGCTATCTCTATATCTTAACATAAACCAGCCCCCAGTTTTACAGTGCAGACTTGCAGTGCATTGTGAGGCCCGTTTCATTGCTATACAGCATACGCTACCATCTGGCCCTTGAGTCCTCAGTGAGATTGTGAGGAGCCTATTAAAGCAGTCCTAACCCCGCAGGCTCGCTAAGTGTTGCTCTGTAAAGCACTGGGCTGTAAAAGCACACGATGAGATGACCAGGGGGAAATTTAAATGGAAATCACCCACCCATGTGATGTTACTGTGCTTGCACTAACACACATCACCGCAGCATTCCAGGCGCTGGATTTCCACACTAAAAGTAAACACAGATGTACATACTGTAGGTTTGTGTTTAGTTCTCAGCATATCTTAGCGATATGCCCATAAGGTGGACACAAAAAGATGAGCTAATTTCTTCCATCAGATGTTGGGTTTTTAAACAAGCTGTAGGCCTAGTTGCTAGTTGCACACACATTTTAACAAAGGACTGATGGACTCTTAGTGCTTTATGTTTCATGGCAACTTTATTATGATGACATCTACTCTATCTATGTTATATGTATTTATATGTCCTTATTTATTTATTTTATGATGTGTGTTGGTTGTGTTGACTACTGTTTTCAAGGCAAATTGCCCCTCGGGGACAATAAAGACTATCTAATGTAATCTAAAAAAGTCAATGCATTTTTTATAGACATTTAATGTCATAAAAACGATGAGCCAAAACATTATGTACAGCTGGGTTGTCATAATGTGTTGGCAGGGACATGCTGACCGGTCTGCGGCTATGCAGCCACATATGCAGCAGGGTGGGATGCACTGACTGAGAGCACCTTATAAGCATTGCCATTCCAGAGATCCTCTGACCCAGTCGTCTGGCCATTGCAATTTGGCCCTTTTCAAAGTCGTTCAGGTCTTTATGCCTTCCCATCTCTCCCGCATCCAACACGCTGTCCACGAGAACCAACTGTTCGCTTACCGTCTAATATATCCCAGACCTTGACTAATTACGAGATGATCAAATGGTGAGTGTACATAATGTCAGACAAAAAATTATATTTATTAGTTGAATTAAATTGTGTTTAGGCTATCAATTCTGGCCTTCAGTCCAGAAATAATGGTATTCTAACAACAGTATACTGGGGCATAATGTGTATCCACCGGTTTGCATATTGTATGATTTGACCTGTATGGTGTTTACAGTGTGTGTGTGAGTTTGAGTCTACAGGTACAGTCTAAGTATGTTTGCTTTAGTGGTTCTGTGCTTGCCATCAACCCAGCCCCCTCTTAATTATATATATAAGCGGCCTTCTTTAGCCATCTTCACAAGCCATGCCAGACAGGTTTTCATTACGATTATTCGAAAGCATTTACAGGAAAATAAGCTCCAATACACTAGCCTTCACACAACCAAATCATTAGCATTACCCCGTAAGTGACATGACCAGTGCATAACCAGAAATATTATGCACTAGTCCTGATTTCATTTAATTTCAGACATTTATCTGGTTGTAAATGGTTGAAAATAATTATTATTGATTGTAAAGTGTAAATAGTGTGTTGATACTTTTATAATAGTGCATCTGTTCTTTTATATTCCTTGTGCTGCTATGTCAACTGAAATTTCCCCTACGGGGGATTAATAAAGTCATTTCTTATCTTATCTTATCTTAACCACAGGCCCTAAAGGCAACTTGTAACTTTTTTGCAATGTAGTACAAAAGGGAAGTTCTGTTGTTGAAACTAAATGACATTGGTTAGAAAGACGCAACTAAGTGAAATTACCAAAGTGATTTTAGCATAGCTGATCAACGAAAGCAAAGACTTTGCTAATCTCTGAAAACGTCAGTATTTTATATTTTTAGGGGTGATCCGGTAGCTCAGTTTTTGCTGAGAGATTATATTCTGGAAACCGTGTTTGCATGAACGTTCGCTCAGCCACTCTGAAGGGCAGACCAATCAGTGACCAGTGGGGGTGACTAATGTGATGACTTTAAGGTCAAGCGTTTGTTTTTACGTCACATGATTTTCAATGCCAATGGGTTAAAGGCTGCTCCAGTAGTTCCAAAATTAACCTGAGGTCTACGCACATTAGAATGCAATGACTGGAAACAATCCCCAATGGAGCGTGTCCAGACACTATTCACGAAGGGAATTTTGGGTCTGGTTATACCATGCTGGTGATCCGGTAGTATTTCCTGCAATGAATGCTTGATTAGCTAATGTGAGATCATTCGAGAGAAATTGGTCTCTGAGCCAAACTCACATTATGTATGAATATTTGGCTGTGGGTGGCAGGCTGTTGGCGGTTAGCTTCTGCAAGGCACAGCAATGCCAAAGAGACAGCGGGAAGGAAAAAGCTAAGTAAAGTTTTATGTAGTATATAGATTTATGAGCAGTGCAATGCAATACATTCATTATTACACTAAACCAAATTATTGACCAAAAATGTTTTAATCAAAAACTTTTAGAATTTACAACATGGAATGGACCAAAACTGTTGCAATTAACAGAATGTTGGACCCAAAAGCAGATTGTAGACAAGGTAGGTAAAAGTTTAATAAAAAGGTGTTTATTTGCTAGGTAGTGAGAAATGGAGACGGCGTGAGCTGGGATGCCGCTGGGGTACACAGAGGATGACGGGCAGAGGCTGAAGTTGACCGGGGCTGGCTGGATGTTGGATAGGCAGGGTTACACCGAGCAGGCAGGCAGGAGAGTGGGGTCCTGGAGCATAAAGAGAGACAGTAATCCACGGGAATGGTCAACAGGTAGTTCATAAACATAAGCAAGCGCTTTCACAAAGAAGACCAGACAGGTGACTACCACAGTAGCTGACTGAACAATCTGGCAAGGAGTGACTGGAGAACCGGTATTAATATACTGCAGTTGATTGGTGGAATGATGGCAGGTGTGCGGTATGGAGCAGGTGTAACAAATGAGTGGAAAGTCAGGAGCCGGGAGAGGGAGAGTCTGCCATGCCCCCCACACAGAAACACAGAAACACAGGGGAAAATGGAAACACTGGGAAAACACAGGTGTTAAAGCTGGGACCATAACACAAACCCCATAAAGATTTTATTCCACTGACATTGTCCGTGTAGCCAACAACAGATGGGCTGTAGCTCTTACCTTGTCATTGATGTCCATTCAGTCAATTAAAACAAGTCACAAAGTCACTGTATAATGATGTTTCAGGAAAAAGTATGATCTTTTCATCAATAGTTCAAAGCTGAGAGCGGCAGTCTGGCTCTGTAACCTGTCATCATTGTTTTCTGGACCACAGTGGAGTTCTATGCATTTCAAGTTAAGTTGTCATTGACTGCAATCCCTTTTAGTAAGAGAAAAACATTGTGGGTCTTTACGGTTTTGTAAGTTGACAGTATGAACATATACTACTGTAATACAATATAAATTCATGCTTTTATACATCAATCCTTTAAAAACTGAAATAACTGTCCTGAAATAGAGCCTGAAAAGTATTGTGTCCAGGAATAAAAAGTTTTTCTTTTTGACTTTATTTCATTCTCTATCTATAGTGTTAATATACCATATGTTTTACACCCCAGCATCTGATGTATGTTATGATCTTGTGTTCTGTTTCCATGTGTGTTCAGTATATAGAAATAAATGATCTTTATGAAAATTCAGAATGTTTTTCAGTTTGTCCTTGTTGCGACCTGAAGTGGAAAGGAATGTTTTTCACTCTTTTTATCCTCCACAGTTTGTTTTCTTTACCTGCCCAGAATAACCCAGACAGTTCAGGGACTCTACTGTAGACCTTCCTGTGTCCAGCTTGGTTATCTAACCTCTGAGTTAGATGCTGCCTTATATAAGTCTTACATTCAGAATTCTTAAAAACGTTCTTGGTTGGTTTGATTTGCTGAGGATGGAAAATAAACAAATAAATAATAGACAATGGGGTAATATCTCGATACATCTAAATGTGTTTGACACAAATTACCTTTGTATTACGCATCAACCTAGAGTAGAGAAAAAGCTTTGATTTGTTGCTAAAGTTATAATGTCCAAAACTAGACTTAAAGTCAAGCTGGTAAGCTGGGTCTCACAGCTTACCAAGCCTCCAGCACTCCCCTGCTGCTCATCTGAACTCTATTGCACCTGTAGAGAGCCTACAGTATACAGTATGTTTGGGGAAGACTCGCTCTGAGTCATTGTAGGCATTATTGTGTTTATGGACGTTTGCCAGTTAGCCGGAAAGCTGCACGTTTGTTACTGACAATAGCTATCCTGTGTTTTGTCTTATTCATCTATTAAACGCCAAGCTTCGCCTCATGCTTTTCCCGACATAGAACTCCTGCATGTCTGTGTCTCTGTGACTCGTAACGCTCGCACTTACACTTAACCCAAATTCACTCAACTTTATCTTACTTCTAATAATTGTTGAATTAAAAAAGTACTTTTCAAGGTGGTTGTCAGGGACATCCGTTTTTCCTTGCCAGTGGGGGGTAATATACTGACTTTATCTTCCTTCAGATACACACCTGCATTTACACACAGAACATGTAGACCTATGCATTTGGGATGTGGAGAGGAAAAGTGTGTGCGAGCCCAGAGACTGACTACAAAGCTGTGCTGGGTCAGTGAGTCTTTCTACTATAGTACACCTACACTGGGGAAATGAGAAGCAATTCTGTCTTTGCTAGTGTATGCCGTCTGAAAAATGGTAGGGAAGGCTGTGCCTAACACAGGATAGTAATACAGTCTGTGTTTGTGGATAGCTGGTGCTTTGTAGAGATGGCAGATTCAAGTCTTTTTAAGGAGTCAAATCATTTCACTCCGTTCAATGAAAGGATTGGTGCAAAAGACTTGTTTACCGAGTCGTTCAGTGACATTTCCCAAAACGACACTAGTCACTCACAACAAAGATGCCCTGTTCTTCTTCCTCCACATTCAGACTTGAAATGAAAAGCCATAGCAGAGTTAATGTAGTCAAACTTTAACAAGCAAGAGATAATTTAAATAACAAATGAGTGTATGGCGTTGAAAGAATCATTTGATTCACTTTTGAACGAATCGTTCATGACTGAAACATCTCTAATGCTTTGCTCTCTCTCTGTGATTCCACGGCCACCTGTCCAGATGCACCCAAGTGGGTAGAATCAAGATTCAGACACCGCACCCTCCACAAAAGTCCCTGATAGACTGAAACCTATCGCAAAACACCCGCACAAACACACACACACACTCCCCAGAGCATACTGTAGCTGACAAGACCAAAAGACTGCAAGCTTTGAGACGAAAAGCTGTCTTTACAGCAGAGAGATAAACCTAAGAAATGGAGATGAAAAAGTGAGAAGAGGCGTTCTTGTGTTGTCTAGGGAGGAGGCTGGGAAGGGATTTATGGATGGAAGGGAGGGAGCTGTAAGTGGAGAAAGAACTGCAGTCAAGTCGGTGTGATGTCTGCTATCGCACTGAAGAGCAACACAACTAGATGAACCCCAAGGTCAAAAACGACGTTCTCAGCTCCAACTGACTAAAAAGACTGGAGTGCCTTTTAAAGGCACATGACAGCAAGTTATAGGTATGCCTGAATGCAGACCACTTGCTTTTTCACATGTCCATGTCCACAGCCCATGTCTTTGTACATGTAACCACGTAACTGCAGTAGCTTGAGAAATGGCTTTCAATTCATGTTCTGAGCTGAATCTTGAATTTAAGCTTTTGTCATGGCAAAATAGGGTATAGTGCAGGTGAACCATAATGTTTGATATGTAGTGCATGTGTGTGTGAGCCTGTGCGGGGCAGTGTTGACTAGATTGTTCCAGGCCATTCCTGTTGAGAGCCTGCTAGGGACTGATGTATGCGATTACAGTGTATGGTATGTAATGAATTCTCTTTACCAGACCACGTACTGTACACACACACACACACACATACACACACACAAACCATTGAGCAAGTCATTTAAACCCCTTTCTAATTAGAATATGAGAGTCTTAAAGGGTTCTCTTGTCCCAATTTAAAGCATTGCAGTATTTTATTTTAATTAGGAGTTTCTATCTGAATCTTATGTACACAAGTACAGTCTCCAGAGGCCATGTGCTGTTTTTTAATTTGATATAAATGCTAGAGGTAGCCACCAAAGTTCGTGTGGCTGGTAGTCTTTACTAACTGTTTTCAGATTCTTCCTATCTGAGCATGCCCTTAAAATAAAGGGTTTTTAACAAAAAACTGATAAGCGTGGCTTTTTTTCCTTAGTCTTTTGCTCCTTTTCGTTTTTTTCTGCTGTAACAGTAAAAAACAGTATTTTAATGTTAACGTTTGCGTGTTTCTGACTCTAAAGCTGGATCAGAAAGTTAACCTGCAGAGCAATTGTCTGCTTTGTTTCAGACCGATGCAGTTGTAATTTTGCCATCCAGCGCCCACATTGTTTAAATAGCAAATGCACTTGCGCCCATCTGAGCGCCCGTGGGCAAGTTGGTCTTAAAATGAGGTGTGGTCAGGCGCAATGTTGGTGCATTGCATAACTTGAAGCGGAAATCGATTTTCGCAATTGACCAACAAATACCTGGTCTGAAGTCAATGGTGCCGTACTTCACTGTTATTTTAATGGTGCATTATCACAACGCGCTTACACTCTGCTTGTTACATAAGGGACATGCAAAATATTAAAAATAAAAAGATTACAATGTGAAAGGTTATTATTGATAGTAATAATTTAACCATATACAAACTTGAGGCCAGTCCGTGCTTTGAAGTGCTGAATCAAGAAACATATTTAATAACAAA
>JAOEHI010053969.1:0-14561 GCA_025447815.1 Percopsis transmontana | reverse complement strand
CCTAGCCCCGTGAACCACACCTCCCCACGTTCCCTTCCACACACAGACAAGCTAAACCACGCCCCCACCCCCACAATATGAAATATAAATAAAATGTATATATTATGTTTTTAAAAATGTGCATTGGTCTCTTAATTTTTTACAAGGCTGTACATCCTTTCATTCGACAATTTCACGTGTAATAGAAAAAGTTAGGGAGTAAAATTATCAGCTTCAGATCTCCTCTCTGCTCCACTTTTTTCATTCTCTCTCTCATTCTCTCTTGGTCTGCCTTGTTTTTTAATCTCAGTTTATTCTGTCAGGGCTGAAGCCACCCGCCCACCCACCATTGGTTTTCATTTACATTGGTATGTTTATATTTGCTGTTTGTGTAAATCCTCCTTCTTTGTTGTGCGCAATGTATGTGTCCACATACATTACTGTGACACAAAGCATTGTGGTCTTCCCTATTTGTGTGTGTGTGTGTGTGTGTAAGTGTGCGTGTATGCATGTGTTTCTGCCCGCATGCTCACTGCACATATTTATGTGGGAGCAGGTTTGTATGTTAGTTGAGAACACAGGGGTTATCAAGGCTCACTGGGGATTGCAGGCACTTTTCAGATGCCTGTATATGTTTAGTGTTTTTATGTGACCTCAAGTGTGAAAGGATTTCACTACAGATCTTCAGAAAAGAAAGTAGAACAACAGTGCGGACTCACCCTTTCCCCCCCCCCATATTTATCCTAGGAGCCATTTTCCTGCTGTGCTCAAGTCTGCTAATATTTTTCTTTCTTTCACACTACTGGTTTCATCATTCATCCAAATCTAACACAAAATCTTTACTCACTTGATGTATCAACACAAGTCAAGGCAAGTAAAAAAAGAAGAAGCTATTTCAGATTTTGGGTGTTATTACCTCATTTTACTGCCATTTCAGTCTAAAGTTTAGATTAATTATAAAAATAATCATTAGTTGCAGCCCTAATGACATTGCGTTTGCACTTGAATGAATATGAAAACTAAATATTTAGAGATTATTTCATTAGTTTGAAAATGAACAGCTCTTGGTAGAGAACTTTGCTCTGGCTGGTGCAGTGAATTGATATTCCCTCTCACCGTTGGTCTCTCTGATTTGCCATCATGGCACAACAGTGCTATAAAAATTGCTGCTTGAAATAGCCAGACTGTGAGCTGGTTGGAAGACCTACCTGGGCAGAAAACTAAATCTGAGAGAGAAAATAAATGCCTAACTTGCGACGTGAGTACATGGCTTTGTTGTCTCTCTTGCTCCACTGGCAGAGTTTTTTTTTTTTTTAGGGAGGGCGTGTAGGGGTTCCTATTCTTGTTACTACAAGGGCAACAAAACTGCCCTTGTAGTAACAAAAAGACGCTAGCCAAGAAAGGCCCGCGACCCAGGGGTTTCAAACTGGAGATAGTTCCCACCATGCTTCTATTGTGATGCTTTAGAACAATTCGCATGTGCTGTGACCAAGGCTCTACAGGGGCCTTGGTCACAGCACATGCTACATGGCTCATAGCTTGCAACACGGGAGGGGTCATTATAAAAACAACATCAATGTATATACACACACACGCATGTACGCACGCACACACACACACGTGGTGAATCAGAGAAGCCTAGGTAATGCCATAGCATAGCAGAAGGCGGCGTCTTAATTACTGTAGATATACAATGGGCGGACCAATAGAGAGGCGACTGCAGTAAGAGGTGGATGAGAGTGATTAAGTTTGCAGAGGGCGAGTGTCTTATAGACTCCAAGCTGCAGGTGCAGGTCATCTGTTAGCTGTCATGCTATCAAGCTAACAGATAGCATGACGGCTAACAGCTAACAAGCTGTCATTAATTCAAATGGCTGAATCTACGACCGGTCCATCCTCTGCATGCGTTCGGATCCTAAATTAGCAGCACCACGAAGGCTGGAAGTTATTCATCTCTTAGGCCTGACGCCCAGTTGACACCAGTGAGACGAATGGGATGATGTCTGGATATTCCTGGTCAGGATTCTGTGTGAAAGCAGCGTTAAAAGGCACAGATTACCTGGTTTTAAGGAGGTTGCATTGAAAGCAGCCTCCATCAGGAATGCTTCAAGTCAACAAAATATTGTTGATATTTTTTTTAGCTTGGAGTGAAATTTGTGTCCCCCACAAATTGGACACATCCCGCGTCCGTGTCCTGGGTCTTGCATCGTCACTGTATTGTGTTTGATAGGATTCCCACCCCACAACACAGTGATAGTTACAGCTACACTCTGGTAGTGCAGCACGATGTCCTTAGCGTTAGCGTCAGCAGCCCTTAGCGCTAGCTAGCGCGTCTCACTAAACGGTGATGACGTTGCCCTGAGAATAAACCCCCAGCTGGCATCAGGCTGCACAGCTGCAACGGCATTATGATTGATCATGGCATTTGAAATCAGCCGTCAGTACAGTCTATTGGTACAGACAGAGAGAGAGAGCCCCACACGTGCACACACGCACACACGCACACACACACCTGTTTCCATATCAATACCATAAGGAAACTGTATTTTATTTTTTCCACTGCTCTAACGGTTGTAGAGCTAATCAAAGGATGTAGTCAAGAAGTCTCTAGTCACGGCGTGTGACCTTCTCTGCTCTTCCTCACTGTGGGACTTCTTCACCGTGACAACGCACCTGTGGTGTGGAACAGTCCGTGTGTGTTTATCTAGTGGACTATCAGACTGTGTGTTTATTGACGTGTGAGAAGGGTGCAGGAAAGACGGGTCCCTGAACCACAGACACTGTGTGGGCGGCAGGTGCATTGTCCAATCATGTTGTGCGTTTGCATCCACACCCAATGGCGGTGTGACTTTTACTAAAAGTAGTTCCTCTTAATGGAGGAACTGGTTTAGGGACCATCACAATGGGACTTAGTTTGACTCTAGTTTTACACCTAGTTCATTTCCAGTATCTCCTCCGATGACGACGACTGCTCGACCCTGCTTGGAAACAGGTCCGGGGCTTCTGGGGGGGGGGGGCTTTTTTTTGTTTCCTGGGGTAGTTTGCCTTCCCTTTGCATTAGAATAGTGCCATCTACTCGGTACACAGCAGGGGCATGCATTCTGAGTTTCAAACCAAAACAACATGTTTTTATAACACTGGTTCCAACCGCTAAGGCATTGCAGGCACAAATTGACAAGCTAGTATTATTACCACAGTGAATTAACCTTCGGCCAGGGCCACTCGATTTTAGTTCAACTCTATAAGTTATTCTTCATAATGAGGTTATGAATAAACCATTTGTCTTATATTTCTAAATATGCGATTGGTTGTTGCTGCCACGACAACATTAGGCCGAGGATCGTCAAACTCTTTCATCTAGTGTCACTCAGTTGCATTTAAAATTTGAAAGCCTCTCTGAGTCATCAGCGTCATTCAGTGTGAAAGGGAGGATTCTTTTGATCCTGCCGTTATGTAAACTCTTCGTGGACTAATAAACAGCAAAATGATGTACGTGTGCATGCTATGTTGCACCCCTAGTCTAGCTCATTGCACACAGGCACGCACGCACACACACACACACACACACACAAATACTCGCTCTCCGAGTATATTCTGTCCATGCACCTAATTTAGTTTCCTTTCTAACATGAAAGGGATTATACAGTGAGTCAGATCTGATTAGAACCGCTACAGCCTGTCAGACAGAGAGAGAGAGAGAGAGAGAGATTGCTAATTTCTTACGTCACCTGCTGGTGATGGTTTAGCACTACAGTTTGAGGAGCAACGGTTTCCTCCATCCCGGAGATGGGCCACGGTTTGTTTCACAAATTAGGCTGACGGTTTGATTGTAAATGTGCTGAGTTGCCCCTTGTTCAAGGAATCGAGGACGAGTCCGTGAGCTAATCAACTGCGTTTATTGAGGGAAGATAGGCGAGATGCATGCGTCTTGGGCCACAGAAGGTCCAAGATGGATATCCCATGTAGTCGTGTCGACATGTCGGTAGATTACAGGGTTTCAGTTTGGCCTCTGAGGAATTCAAATCGAGACATCGTCAGATTGTCTAGTTCATTGATCTAGTACTAAGCAGGCTATTTCATTGTCTTTGTGGAATCAACACAGAACAAACACTTGCATGTATGTATGAATGTATGAATGATTGAATGACACTTATACAGCGCTTTTCTAGGTACTCAAACCGCTTATCATAGGGATGGGACCCACCTCCACCACCAAGGTGTAGAAAGCACTTGGCTTGGCAGCCAGAGGGCGCCATTACACTCCCCACACATTAGCTATTCAGTGGGAAGGTGAGCAAAGGGAGGGATAGCCAATTTGTAATGTTTTAGGGACAATTTAGAAGAGGACTTGATCAATTAAAACCATTATTGTGTGATTTTTGTCCAGGGCACCGGGGGTTAACACCCCTACTCTTTTCGAGAAGTGTCCTGAGGATTTTTTTTATGACCACAGAGAGTATAAAAACTTCGGTTTTACATCTGACCCGAAAGACGGCACCTATTCACAGTGTCCCCGTCACTGCACTGGGACATTTGGGTCCACACAGACCATAGGGTGGGTGAGTGCCCCCTACTGGCCTCGATAATACCTCTTTCAATCAGCATCATGTCTCCCAGACAGGCCTGCTGGGCTTCAGTAGCCATTAAGCCAATATAGCCTATCTTGTTGTGACACTTTTAACGGTTTTTGTTTCATTTCAGTTCATTAACGTATAATTCATTATATTTCTTATAAATCACCAAAGCTGCAGCGTTATTTCAGGAGACCTTCTACATCTCTTCATAAATCCCCCAGTGCTTCAAACTGATTGGCTAATGCTCCTAGTCCTGTGCGCAGAAGCGCGCTAATGGGAGGGAGGGGTGGTCGGTGTTCATTGCTTAGCAGGCTATGGTAGACTGTTTCAAATCCCCCTTTGCCGGAGGGCGAGGGCATCTGCGGGTCTCTCACACACTTCACTCCGATGCAAACATGGCGGGCTGTGGAAGCGATATGATGCCGCCGTGGTACGAATCGAGATGTCAGGACGACGTTTACCCTCTGCCCATGTCCGCGGAGAAACCAAGGAAGAGGACGGCTTTCTGCCTTGTTCGGATGAAGTCCCGTAGCAGCAACGGCAAGCAACAGCGGCAACCCGCCGTAAATAACAACATGCCGTTCATCATCCACTGCCAGATAGGCAAGGAGATCAAACACATATGCAGCAACTGCCGTGGAGCGGATTCGGTGGAAGGTGAGAAGAATCATCTGAATGTTCATGAGCGTTGAGGGGGAAACGGGATGAGCAGATTTGTTTCTTATTGGCATATCTCAAAGACCGCTCCCTTGCTGCCTGCAGGAGGAAATATGGGTTAGCCTAGACGGCACCATGGCAGCAGCGATACTCTGCTGTAACTGTAACTTCATATCACCCTGGCTTTAGATTCCTCAAAATCTATGTATCTGTGGACGAGATTTTAATTTAAAACCGGATTAAATGTAATCTAACAGGATTTGCAATTTCTTATGGAATATTAACCGCTGTTTATTGTTTTGCCAAAGCACAACAACTTTAGGAAGTATTCTTAATGCAACGCCGCATCGTGATTCATGTGTCAGTTAATCGTTGCCCGTGGCCATTGGACTATTTGTATTGTCCGGTAGGGAGTCGTTTGATTCACCACCAAGATAACAAGCACGGGATCTGAGTGAAAGAATGTAGCCCCTCCTTTCGGAGGGGGTAGATAAGACTATTGTGGACAACCCCTATTCCCCTTTTACAGAGATAAACGAAGAAGGATGCCTGCTAGTAGCATGTTCCCAGAGTCAATATCTTTCTAATGCTTGCCGTGTACACATTTATTTACATCTAACAGCCATCAATTTCTTTGTTTTATCATCAGGTTACACACCGTTCACACTTTACTATGCTATGCAGTTAGCTACTAGACCGCCATCTGACCTGTTGATAATGCTTTGCTCCAAGGTGGCCAGGGTTTTATACGCTGATCACAAGCTGTTTTTCATCCAGCTGTTAGGCTGTTATCATCGAGTTGTGCTGTGTTTAGTTTTTATACTGTGTTTTAACTCTTCACAGCTGCTACTTTGGCCAAGGCAAACTTGTAAGAGATGCCCCCCTCTCCCCCCTCCCCCAAACCAACAACATAATACCGGAGCAGAATTAGTGTTTTGCCTCCCAAGAAATGAAAGCCATTGGTTGAGTGGAATTACTTCTGCAGAACTCATCACCACACTGTTTACACCCACTTACTGTTTATACACACACACACACACACATTGCCTTTACTCTGCTCTGCCCCCTTTGGCTGATAAATACACACTACCCTTTTAATGGCTGTTTTAAATGGAATGCATTTTATTGCTGCTGCTACAGTCATTATGCGCTTTTTCCAAGCAGTCTCGTGGAGCAGGAACATTTGTGTAATTGGAAAAGTGACATAAAACTGGAAACCCAGAGTAATGCCATAGAACAGACTTGAACTCCAACTGACAAGTAAAATCAGCTCAGAGAGAGAGAGAGAGACGGAATGAAAATGGTATTTATTAGTGGCAATAATGAGGTGTTTTGCATACAAAGGAACCTTGGACGTTTTTGCCATGTTTTTAGTTTGGTGTTTGTGTTTCAGCTGCTTATTAATGAACCTGTTTTTTGTTTCAATTTCTCCTCTTAAAGCTGAGGAAGTGGAGCGCCTGGCAGCGCTGCGCTCCGATTCTTTGGTTCCGGGCACGCACACGCCTCCCATCCGCCGGCGGAGCAGGTTTGCCACGCTGGGCCGCCTCTTCAAGCCCTGGAAGTGGAGGAAGAAGAAGAGTGAGAAGTTCAAACAGACCTCTGCAGGTAAAACACGGTCTGCAGCTCTGCTGCTACTGGTTGTGTTGTGTCAACATAAGGCACTTGTCCACTGCAGGAGCTTACGGCCGATTTAGAGGGGGCGGCACAAAATGGCGGTTTTCCACCGCAGGAACCAACCCTGTGACTCGTTTCCCAACGTTGTCTGGGAAATCTCTGGTTTAACATTCTAATGTTGCTGCTGCTAGCATGCTGCCGCTGGAGAAATATACAGTTATTTTGTCGTGCTCGGAATTTACAAAGGCGATGTTGTTGGTCCGTAGTTCCAGCACCACAGTGGAAGCAGAAAGGCTTGAGCGGGCCGATTAGGGGGGCCGTTCCTCTTATCGTTCGTGCCACCTGGGAGGGGGTGGCCCGAGTTCCTGTGGTGGAAATGCGCCTATACGCATCAGGCTACCAGGCCTGGATCCCACTGGACTGCCTGCTGTTTAACAAGAGGATTAGCCTCTGAGGGCCTGGGGAGCTTTCATGAGTAACTCCTGCTAGGAGCACAACCACTTTTACATCGATAACCAGTCACAGGAGATAGTGTTCCTGAAATCAACAACAATCTTAGATAGATCGATCTTTCTATCTATCTATCTATCTATCTATCTATCTATGAAATGCAGACAAAATTAGATTAGGAGCTATTTGTGTGTGGATCGTCATTGGAAGAAGGAATGAATGAATGTGTGTATCGGTTGATTCACAAATGCAAATTAAACGCTTCACACGCAGAATTGCAGATTTACTAATGACATTTCATGAGAATTGCACACACAAATTATTTTTACAAATTACAAACAATATATTTATGGATAGACTATCTGTACAAATCATAGCACATTTATTTAAATGCGAACTTACAAGTCACGAGTAAGGGATTTTGTGTTTGAGGATAGCAAAATGCATTTGTAAAAAAATATCAAAATATAAATATTTGTGTATCGTGGTCTTTGCATTTACAAATAATTTTGAGACAAATTTACTCTCCATAGTAATACGTATGCTATTACCTAATAGCGCTGTGAGCTATAATATGTGTGTATTGGTAGGCTGTGAAATGGAAGGAAGCATTTAATTTTCCTCGTGGAACATAAAACTGTACACTTCTGAGTGTGCTCGCTCCTGTCACACCCACTTCCTGCTCTCACAGAGGGGCGCCACTATGAACAGAGAATTTCTAAACCCCAAGCTGCCTCTCCAGCTGTCTAAGCATTTTCTTGACAGCGTCCTTCTTTCCGTGCATCTAAACCACTGACCTGTCATGCTCACATGCACACAGATAGATACATGTTGTGCGTACCATATGTCCGTGCAGGAATCTTGCAAATATTCACATACGATACCAAAAATAACAATAACAAGAGGACATTTGTTGTATGAATGAAGTCGGAGGTAGGCAAGTCTCTTGGAAGACAGCCTCTGTTCTGCGATGCTCGTTTATCCCGTTCGCCCAGCTGCTGTCCTGTGTCTGTCCACCACTTGTTTACTGTAGCCTAAATTCTGTCACCAAACTGTCACCAACCTGGCCCCACACCGGTCTACTCAGCTAGGTTTTAGCTGTACTTGGTACCCATGTGACTTGCTGCGGTCTGACCGTGCCGTGTGTGTTCCCCCAGTGTTGGAGAGGAAGATGTCCACTCGCCAGAGCAGAGAGGAGCTGATCAAGAAAGGAGTGCTGAAGGAGGTGTTTGAGAAAGGTGAGAGTCGGCTCACGCTTGTATGCCAGATAAAGGCTCTCTCTGTACGCCCTGTGCTCATGTCCTAGTTGTTGTCTGTGTAGAGTGTCTACTGTATATGCATACCAAGGCAGCCGTGGTGAGCTGGCATACTCAACATGAATCAGGCAGGGGCTTGGAGCTGAGAGGCCTCTCTGACTGTAGCGCAGTAGTGTCTATGAGAAAGTTCACAATCAGTTCATCTGACCACTTGTATCATCCACGTGTCTCTGGTTCTCCCAACCCCTGTGAAGACGGCTCGGCACACGGGGAGGCTAAGCAGGAGAACGGTGGCGGCGGTCTGCCTGAAAGCGATGGAGCTGGGCTCATGGAAGGAGCAGCCTCGGCCATTGGTAGGTGACTGGCTCCTCCAAAGAGGGACTTTTCTCTACTTCAGTGCAGGGTTCCCGCAGTCATGGAAATCCTGGAAAAGTTATGGAAAATTGCATTTTATTTTTTTTTCTTCTCTTTCTTTCTTCTTTTTTGATTTTGATGAAATTACATGTCGAGTTTTTATCAATTTTTAAAAAATATTGCAAAAATATAAATTTAGTTCTAGGAAAGTCATGTCATTTTAATCGTCATTGGACGCGCGCTGTGAGCTGTTGTCAGATTGGCAGGCCAATGCATTTTCAAGAGGTCTCGTGGCTAACCTCATCGTTTATTCATAGTTGGAGAACATTCACAAGAAGCCCTGGAACCGCTGGGAACCGCACTGCTTAGAGCGCATCGGAACATCTAACCGGCTGTATTTGTCTTCAGGCACAGTGGAGTTCCAGGCGATTAGGGAGGCGCCGTGTGAGCAGGACTCCACCCAGAAACCCTTCCAAGTCCCTCCCGCTAAAAAGTCCACCGTGTATTCAGGTGACACTGCTGAGTCGACAGTCTCCAGACTGGCCACGCTCCATAAGCAGCCCCCCGCGCTGCCACCTAAACCCTTCAACAGGCTGCCTAACCACACCTCAGGTGTGTGTACATGTGCCTGCATCCATATCGCATCCATATCACATCACTCTGTCTCAGCTGCTATCGACCAATAAACTGATTGTTAGCTGCTTTTGGATAAAAGTGTCTGTTAAATGACTCAAATGTAAATAAGAAATGTCCCCACAAGACTTGACTCGCTCGCAGGTCCTAAAACTCCTCGGTTGTAATAATCGGGTGCACTATTTTGACCTGTGGTGTTTTTTCACACATTCTTTGTGTTCATATGTGTGTATGCATAGCAATGTGAGCAGTAGAGCACCGGCGACACCCATTTGGTCACTTCCATCCAAAGAGACTTGCAGTGAATATAGTAACAACAATGGACTATCCTGTCCCTAGACTGATTTGTCTTGTTTTATTCCTTATATGTTTGCTTTGCTTAATGCTTTCTCTTAAAGATGTAATCATGTAAATTACTTCAGCAACTTACAGTGAGTACAGTTAACAGGCATTAAGGCGCAGGTAGGGGTTGGTCATCTTGCTCAAGGTAGACCAGCCACAACGTTCAGCCTATTCTAGCCTGGTTAGGGCTGGAATAGGCTGTGCGTTGTGGCTGGCAACAGTGTTTGCGTGGCCAGTGGTGAGTCTAATGTCCTCGCTGCCTTCTCCCGGTGCAGACGGCGCCCCTGTAAAGCTGCCGTGCATGTCCGTGAAGTTATCGCCCCTGCTACCTCCCAAGAAGCTTCTGATCTGTGTTCCTGCGGGGGGCATGGAGTCCTCTCCCCTCGCCTTCCAGAAGTGTCCTCCGTCCGGCCACGCTCCACTGGGTGGGCACTCCTTGCAGTACAGGACCCTGCCCGTTCCACTCCACCCCCCCAGTCGGATCATAGAGGAGCTGAATAAGACCCTGGCCCTCACCATGCAGAGGTTTGAGAGGTGGGTAACGAACGCTAATGTTAGGTCATTGTAGGCAGGAGGTATGAGGGCAATGTTTAGACGTATAACACCATAGGGACCATCAGACGAGGACCCAGAAAACAAGAACCACCTGTACATACAGAAGACGTATGAGAACATGCGTTAGGAATGCAGGCAGAGAGGAGCCTTGGTTCCTACAGACAAGATATAGAGCAAGAAAACAGATGTGAAAGACGACACTTCTTTGTTTGAACAATACTATATAAGCTGGGAGAATGCCAGCAAAATGTGCCAATCCCGTATCGGCGCTTCTATGCTCTGTACTGTATGTGTGGTTCCCCTCCGATCTGATTCAATACATATTGGAGTGGTTCAACTGGTTCAGGATATCAATCTTTTCCTTCAAGTGTGTGTGCAAACTACCAGGAACTTCAGCAACCTCAACTATTCATCTTAACAGTCATGTAGATTCAGACACACACACACACACACACACACACACAGCCGTTACCTAGCCCTATTCGCCTGCAGCAGCCAATGGGAGCTGATGGCCACAGGTTCAGGTTAGCCCTCAGTGAACCAATCATCTCACGTCTGACCCATGACCTGTGTCCCAATGACCACCCCAGCTCCATGATGCACGCTGTTCCCACGGTGATGATAGAGTGCGACGACAACAAAGAAAACCTTCCCAATGAGGTGGACTATCAAGACCTGCCCGGAATGTACGGGGACGAAGAGGAGGAGGAGGAGCATGAGGAGGAGGAGGAAGATGACGAGGAAGAGGATGATGATGATGATGATGAAGATGAGGATGACGACACACTCTTTACAAGTATGTGTTACAATAGGCGCTTTTCCACTGCAGGAACTCGGACCACTTCCCAGGTGGCTTAGAGGAACGGCCCCCTAATGGTGGTCCATGGTGGTGCTACAACGTTGCCTTTGAAGGTGTAAATCGCGACGTCAATTCCAAGCACGACAAAATAATTATATATTTCTCCAGCGGCAGCACGCAACATTAGAATATTAAACCAGAGATTTCACAGACAACGTTAGGATCATCTCGAGTTGAATGTTGCTCTAAAGTTGCTAAATATTAAATGGCTTCATGGCAACTGTAATAACTTGATAAATTAATATAACAGCGCTTGTTGTTATCTTCCACTCACGGCGCGTTTAACCAATAAGCGCTGAGCAGTTTTTCAGGGTTTTTCAGGCCCCGTAAACGGCCCCCAAAAGTTGGGTTGGGTTGGTTCCTGCAGTGGAAAAGCACCTTATAGCTCTATTTTAACTTCTAACATTGCTATGTCTTCTGTGGTGCCTAGTACTAGTAGTCACCAGACCACTCGCAGGTCAAAACTTGACATTCATTGGTTAGTAAGTGCTTTGTAAAGTGATGTCCATCACAGTGGACATTGTGGGTCTGAAGGTGTTAGTATGTAATATCATGACTCAACTGCTATCAGCATCATGTAACAGCCACGTATGTATGTGTGTGTGTGTGTGTGTGTGTGTGTGTGTGTGCGCGCGCGCGTGCGGCTAACCCTGAGAAGCACTCAGGGTTTATAATGAGAGTATGAATTATTGATCAGGACCATTATGTATATGAAGTATTCATACAGGCCCCTGGTCTGTTTTATTGCACAAGAGAAACATAGAACAATGTAATTCGGATTATTACGTGTATGCAGTATATATCCACAAAGTATCATTTAAACGTTTCATTCCAAACTTGTGTTTTCTAATAGTAATGAGTTACTTTGGTATTTTACCCCGATTCTGGTGAAAACGATACACTCAACTTGTTATTTACAATAAGGTCATTTAGCAGACGCTCTTATCCAAAGTGACTTACAATTACATGGAGCAGGTAGGGGTTAGGCATCTTGCTCAAGGGTGCTTACAGGTAGGCCAACTCTGGGGCTCGAACCCACGACCTTCCGGTTGCCCCACAGGATAGTCTAGGATATTGATGCAGTTCACTCCAGTGTCTTTAAATGAGCCCTGTTTGTGGGGCGTATGCAGGCACACTAGCCATGAAGGTGTTGAGAAAGGACTCCCTGGCAATCAAACTAAGTAACCGTCCATCCAAGAGGGAGCTGGAGGACAAAAATATACTGCCCATGCAGTCTGACCAGGAGCGGCTGGAGTCACGGCAACAGATCAACACCAAGCTGACCCGGTGAGACACACGTGTACACGTGCATGGACACACACCTGAACATCCAGCGCATGCAACCTGCTAACACACCACCCGATGTGAGCAACGGGTGGTGTGACGAGAGAGAGAGAGAATCCCTGAGTAGGACATAAATATTATGAATTTTTTTTAACAGTTGAGCCACAAAAACAGGATCATAATGACATCTTGTAGGTTTTTTTTGTAACTAGTAAAGAATCTACATTGTAGGTTATGAAAATCTTTTATTACTCGTTTTATAATATCTTGGGGAAAGGCTTTTCAACACTATATAATGAATTTATTATTGATAATAATTGGCTAATATTTATTTATAAAGCACCTTTCAAAACAAATGTTATAGGTTGCTGTACACTGAAACGTAACACACATTTTCTTCACAAGACAGAATCCTATAATAGATGTTTCTTTTCAGGCGGTTGAGTCAACGGCCGACAGCAGAGGAACTAGAACAAAGGAACATTCTAAAACGTGAGTTTTAAAAGAATAAAAGAAAAAAAATGCCATGCTTTTAAATGTCTTATTTATTTTGGACTCTGTTTTGTCAGCACGAAACGAACTGGAAGAGCAAGAGGAAAAGAGGGAGATCAAAAGGCACCTGTCAAGAAAGGTAGGATATTAGAAGAGATAAATAGGGGTGTAACGATTCTCGAAATCCACGGTTCGGTTCATACCTTTTTTTTGGGGCGAATAAGAAAAAACTGATCAAGTTAAATTCTTTTGCATAGCGAGATAAAAACTCTTTTTGATCGCCTTTTTTTTTTCGTCGCCGTCTGATCTGAATGGCAAGGTAGCGTCCTTGTTGCCTAGAAACATGGTGAATAGCTACCTTGCCCACTTTTGATGACGTATACCTGCGCTGCGCTTCACCTCTGCACTATGTTCTGTGCCCTACCTCGCCGTGAGCGAAGATCACATTTCTCATGTGAAGGCAGCTTTACACCTTGCTATGTTTGTAATGAAAGTTTTGATATTATTTCACATTGTTTAGTTTTACAGTGGAAAGGGAATAGAGTCTTGCCCCAACCTTCGCAAACGAACCGTTTGGAAAGTTTGTATTGCGGTTTTGGTCTCGGGTTCCTATATAAGAGGATGTCTCTTTGTAAAGAGACAGTGGGTTGGTACTTAATGACCAACCCAGCTGGTCATTAACTGGTCATTGACACCGTGTATGGTTACCATGGGGATCTGTCTGTCCCCTCCTCAGATTGCTGCCTGCTAGAAATATGATCATATTTTAAAGAGAAAACTATATTTTTACACCTATAAAAACAAATGACCAAAAATGAACCAGTGCAAGTGACTAAATGCATGTTGGCGTGCTTATCCTGGAGACTTTAAAACGGATACAAACATGATTTTCTAAATTTTGAATCTCATACAGCTTCCACAGTAATGTTGATATATTACCCCACCCTCAAGCAATAATGCGTGCACACACACACACACACACACAGCCTTTGTTACCTGTAGTATGTCAAAGTATGGTTTCGAAAGGGTTTGATGACATTATAACAATCAGCTTGAAGCGTCGTTTAAAAAAGGTGGGTACAATATGCATGGGATTACTTTAAACCTGCTATATATCATTGTATTATTTTACACAGTAGTAGTAGTAGTAGTAACAGAGGACAGCAGTAACCATTTGTATCCAATGGGTTCCACACTGAATCTGGGATGTGGTTTTCCTCTCCCCCCTCCTGCCCCTAGCTTAGCCAGCGGCCCACAGTGGAAGAACTGCGAGAGGCAAAAATTCTGATCCGCTTCAGTGACTATGTGGAGGTAGCAGAAGCTCAGGACTACGACAGAAGGGCAGACAAGCCCTGGACTCGCCTAACAGCAGCTGATAAGGTTAAGCCCCAGTCACCCACACACAGATGTACTTCCAAATATTCTTAAATGCTCAACATTAGTGTGTGTGTGTGTGTGTGTGTGTGTGTGTGTGTGTGTGTGTGTGTGTGTGTGTGTGTGTGTGTGTGTGTG
>JAOEHI010053968.1:0-14564 GCA_025447815.1 Percopsis transmontana | reverse complement strand
AGACGCTTTTATCCAAAGCGACTTACAATTAGTACATTTTTACATGGAGCAGGTAGGGGTTAGGCATCTTGCTCAAGAATGCTTACAGGTAGGCCACCTCTGGGGATTGAACCCATGATCTTCCGGCTGGGAAGATCATGGGGCAGGATAGACCACTAGGATAGTCTAGCAGGATAGACCACTAGACTATCCTGCCCCAGTATGATATACTTACATAATACACAATAAGCAGGAAGAGACTTATAATACCAGGTACTCAACCTCATATCTCAGAGAACACACTGATTATACGGTTATGTGTAGCTATCTAACGCTGAATACAGGCTGTGCTATTTGCTGTTAGTGGAGTCACACAGTTCACCGCTGTTGGTGAAACCCACGTTGGTCACACTGTGTGTCGTAAAATGCTGTCAAAGGGGTCGTGAGATCATTTCTAAGATTTTGATATAGAGCTCAAGTGTTTTTCATTTCTCATCTTTAATCTTCTACCTTAGATTCTCTATTATGGAAAAAAGTACTTGAGAGCCACTGCCTAGTATATACTGTACAATTAGTGGCAAAACAGTTGACAAAACAGAGGTAATATGTAGGCAGCGATGACAGCTCCTACACTTTTATGTGACTGAGGGTGTACAGTAAGTGAGACTGAGAGAGGGGGTAAAGAAAGCAATGAATCAGTAACAGACTATAGTTAATAAGCCACCATGTGAAGTTGTCTCCAAAAAATTTGTTTCATAATAACTCACCACAGACACGATGTGGTCTCGATGTGCTTGGAATTGTCACTCTAATGACGTGTCTGGGTTAAATGCAGACACCTTAATTTACCCTTGTTGTGGAAACCAGAAGAAATCCCCCTCCAGCACACTGTTCTTCCCCTACAGCTGCCCCCACACTAGTGCACAGTGGTGTTCAAAAACTAACAGTAGAACATAATTAAGGGATTGTTTTGATGTCTACGAATAATTTTTGACATAGAATTAGCCTGATATTGGATACATGTTGCAGTTCCCCTGTTAAACAGGTAAACAGGGTCACTTCAACATAATTCAGTGTACTTATATGCATGTCAATCCCCTCCACAAGCGGCGGTGACACATTTTTAAATGTTATTTAACAATCTCTGCAAAATTCAGTGAAAAAAATAGGAAATAAAATCTGATCCCTGGCTTTAAAATAGTCCAATGAGTGTTAACCATTAGGTCGTGCTCTAGGGTTTGCAGAGGGCTCTATATAATAGAAGTGTAAAGTAGAGGTATTGATTACCAAGACACAGTTCAAAGTGGCAAGGCCTTGTGGGTAGAACAACAGACCCCTGCACAAAGAGTAAACGATAAAATAAATATGAGAACGGGACATTGCACATCATTGTATTGTCTTGTACTTACGTTTTATTTTAATTTTTTTTCTTGACTTACAGTATATACACCATCACTAGATTCCCAAATTGGGGTCACTGGTACCTCCAAACCTTCTTCTACAGTATCTTCTATCAAACTTTGCTCAGCTTGTGTGTTTAGAAAGGTATTTTACTTCATGTTCCCAAAAAAACACAATGGAAGAAGTGATAATTCCTCCAGATCGGGCGTGTGTTTCAGAGAAAGTGCACAGAAATTTTGGAAGCTAAAAAGGGGTCGACTCCAAAGGTTTAGGAACTGGATAGGAAGTATTCGTTTAAGGTTTCCATCCTCACCTGCTGACTTACCTCATAACACACACACACATACACACACACACACACGTGCACACACCCCGTCTGTTTCATTTGTGTTGGATGGCATCATAGCCACCAAAACTCAAACTCCACCAATTATTAAATTCAACCAAATCATAACAGGATACCATAAAATACACTATACACGTTATTATTTCAAACATGGCAAGACACATCAACAAGTTATACAGAATTCCCTTAGCAGCAACATAGCACTAGTTCAGTGGTTTCCCTTTCTTTGGTGGGTGGTCTCATTTCATGGGTGATAGGCTGAGCACTTCAGGAAATGCTTATAAGCCCAACTTGAGACTTTAGTAAACCCTAATGGTCCAGCACAGGATGGGTTTTCTATTATGTCACTGAATATGGTTATAATGCCTCTCAATAAAAAGTTCAACCACGAAGATGAGTTTACAATGAGCTTATCAGTCGTCTTTATTTGTTATCTTTATTTATACTTAAAGCCTTCATTATGGGGTAATTATGCAGGCAGGACTAGAAATGTTTACCTTGCTTTACCCAGTGCAAATTGAGCTGTTTATAATTCTAAATTTCAGGTGGGGGCTCTGGCAGATTGAGTAAATATTCACAAAATGGTCTATACTGAGAGCTATAATAGAACTGTAATCCATCAATATAGGGCATTTATATATACAAAAGGAAGTAGAGAGTGGTGCAAAAAGCCACCTAGATCAAGCTATGAATCCATTTTATATTCCCCACCTCACAAAGCCCGCTAAAACACATCCACCGTCCCAGACGAGCACAATGGGTTTGTTTTATTTTGAATGTGTGTGGGATCCAGATTGTCCAAAGCTGAATGCTTGCTAGCTTCCACGCAAACACAAATGCGTATGTCCACACCTGAAGTATAAATCCCAAATCCCTGGCTGTTATTAAATCAGAGGCGCTGTGGCATGGATCGGTGTTAGCCCTCCAGTTCAGGAAGTTTGTGTGCTCTGCTTTGAGCTACATTGGGGTTGTGAAACCTTAAGTGGGTCACAAGTTGCTCCCCTTCCCAATGGCAGATTGTGGCAGCAGGCACCCGACCAATTGGCCAGGAAGACACTGTTGAATTTTTCACCATACGGCAATATTGTATGGCATTAAAATGCATAGAAAGAGCAAAGCCATTAATAAAAAATAGCATATTAGTCAGATGAACAACCCCCCCCAGCGCACACACACACACACACACACACCCTCTTATACTCTCATGTGCATATCTAACAGACTTTATGGTCAATGTGAGTGAACACTCGTGGGGCTTTGGGTAATGCATATAGCGTGTTATTTGGATTAATACATGTTAAGTAAACATTTGAACTGTGCTGCTCATTATGCTCATTATTAAGAGGCTGGGGGAGAACTCATTTTTATTTCCCATTTAAGACAGCATTCTACTGTGCATCCATTTGTGTTGGCTGGTATTCATTTGTTCACCAATAAAAGCATAGAGCGTTGAAGGAGAACTGACTTCATTTGTGGTTTGGTGAGAGCAGAGCTTACTTGTCTGACCTGCTTTGTTTCCTAGGAAGTTGTCCACGGTTATTTTTGTAGGCTTTAATTCATGCAAAGCCCATATTTGCCCCTCTGCGGTCGCAGTGACATAATGCTATAAGTCACACTAGACACTAACAATAGCCACAGGCTGCTGGTCAGCTCTGTTTTTAGACGACTGTTGAATCATTTGGAAAAAGATGTCACTTGTTTGCTATTAAGTGCTTTGCTGTTTCCGGCCTGGGGCAGTGGCTAGCCAAGACAAATAACCCTCTTGCGATGTTAGCTGAATTCTTGCCAGGTTAAACAACCGTGCATGACAACTGATGCTTCACGCTGCACACCCTTCCCCGTTACCAATTTTGGTGTCAGATAAAATGGCTGGCGAATATGTGAATGTTTTATCACTGCTCATGAACACGCTGCACTCTAGACTAAAAAAAATATGCACTTCACACACTTTTTACGCACTTCAACAACAATTATATGGTATACAGAATAGAGAAACTTGTTAACTTAGCCCCACAACAATGACGGAAAACAAAATAATTGGTGGCAGTTGGTGTTGGTTCAACACACATTTTCTCTAGTTACTTCTGTCACAGCTTTCGAGATCAAGCCACCAATCAGTTGTCGGAAAGTATACTTAAAGGAATTGAGGAAATTCGGAAAACCATCTAGTTTAGTCCAAAAGAAGCTAAAAGACTGCTTTAACACCTACTGCATGTTTATCTACAAATAAACACTTCCATATTTAATTCCGACATCTTTGAAACACTTCAAGTGACCTCAAGTAGACCCTAGTGATCAACATTGGCATGATTTAGACTCCTAATTACCCCACACGCCAGGCGAACTGTGGGCCGTGGAATGGAAGTGAGGGCATGAGTCACTGTGGGTTGCATTCATGGGTATGTTTGATTCTTTGCCCTGGCACAAAGAAGCAGATTACAGGGTAATTAGGCCAAGGGTTGATGGAACAAGACACAATTATAATAGAAAGCCACTGTCAGTCAATGCCACTAGACTGCACTGCGTTTAGGATAATATAAAAGGTTTTAAAGTACACTCGTGCCTATTACCTGTTAGATAAAGCCCTAATATCCACTAATAACTAGTGTTAAATAAAAAAGGGGTTTTTATGTTTCTGTTTCTAATTATTTAAAAATATGCTGGACGTGTTACACAAAATGGGCCAATTGAGCTGCCATTTTGGCTGCCTGGCACATTTCATTTCGTTACAGCCCTCATTTCAGCCTATCCTGGCTTCAAAAAGTGGCACCATTCTTTGAAGGTAAAAGCGTGGATAGTATTTTCTCGTGGCGATTACAGGTTGATGAGACATAAAGGGCAGCTGTTTGAACAGCAGCCAGCCACTAAGCTCACTCCCCCCCCCACACACACACACACCTCGTATTTCATATGCTGTCTTTATAGCAGCCGTGCATAGAAGCCCAATCAGTGATACTAGAGGCCAGCGGGAGGAAAAGAACAAAGCAAATCAAATGTTGTCACTGTGATTGACGGATTACAGTGGAGAAAAAGCTATCCTGAGACTCTATCGTTCTGTTATCTTCCACCCCCCCAACACTTTCTGTGTTTCTCTCGCTCTCTTTCGTCACTGTGCTACCATTCTCCGCGGCCCTTAAACCAATCTGGACGTCTTGCCAGAGGAGCCATTGGACCAGCAGAGACTGGGGAGAAGAAACTGGTGAATGTCACATCAAGAAATAACCAATAACCAAGAAAACCACATGAGAACAATGTCAGCCCTTTCTCACTTCATCTTCACCCCAAACGGGACCTTAATGTGTCGACACACAAGACTGCCAGGACTTGGATTTGGATTTTTTTTTTGGGAAGGTTTTGGATTTTGTCCGTAATAATTTGGGATAATTTAAGAGCAGGTAAGTTTCTCACTGTGGAGGTCACAGGGCACACAGTAAAGTGAGGCTCGCTTCACAGTGGGGACTTTGCCACCCCTTTCCACAATAGTCATTCTCAGCCGAGCACTGAAACAAAAAAAAAACAAGAATATTACAAGAGGACTTACAGTATAGTAACTCATTAAAAATTCTCACCCAAAAAAATTGTGCGACTGAGAAAATATGCCGTGCATTATTATTTCTCATAAATCTCTCTCTGCAAGCTCTTTCTGCAAGAGAAATCTATGTACGCCAGTGTGAATCCACCTCTATCGACAACTGTTCCTCTCCGTGTCGCCTATGGAAAATCCAATTTTACACACCACAGCCTTTGTAGATTACTTTCTATCTTCTCCAACCAATTTTTATAAAGACATTGTGATTTTATTAACCAGTAAATATAGTTCATTGTCACATAGCATGCAGAGACACACACAGAGATCCATCAAGCAGGGTGGAGAATGGCAGAGAATGGATATTAACTCACAACACTCTAAACTCCTTTCACCTCGTCTCTGTTCTGCAGCCATAGTTGTTATGAGGTAGCAATTCCATTTTAGTCCTCAAAGACTACTTTAGCGGGTGTAATTTTGGCCACAAGGGGCAGGGTTTAGCGTACGCGCGGCCTCGTTAACTCGCACACACTGCAGTGTACATGTGTAAGCATTAAGCATGTCTAAACATTTCTATTTGCAGCATGTTTTTATATACTGTATATTTGTTATGTTATATGTTATGTTATACCATAATCCTAAATATATATATACACCGAAATAGGAGCCATGATCATAGCCAGTACCACTTTAGGATTGTACTGCTTGTCTTTAGACAATTGACAAAAGCCATAGGCCATACAGTAAGTAATCTTCATTGCACTTAGATGTTCTTCAAGGGATACGATTTCCAAACAGCCTCAGCATGTGGGAAAAAAACCATGCTGAGAGGGAAAGGAGTAAAAGTTTGATCGAAGCAAAAGGGTGCTTATTAAAAGTCTTTAAACAATAAATACTCATACTCTGAAGTCCGCCTTCTTTGTGTTCAGCCTGTCTTCTATCGTTATATTTCCATCTACAATGCTGACCAAACTTAAATTATATAGTAGGAATAAACTTCCTTATAATACTCCATGCATGGTACTATAATATTTTAGGGCGCAACAGCTCTAGTGGCAGCTAGGAGGAAGATCAGTCTGCACAACATTTTGTCTAGCGGCCCTTTTCCATTGCATGGCCTGGCTTGGCAGGGCACGGTTTGACTCACCACAGAAGGCCAGCGCGTCTCGAATTAGCATTTCCATTACAACTTGAAGGTGTTTGAAGGTGTCTTTACCTGACGCTGTTGTTATTGTGGTTGTAGCCTAACGGACTTGAACCCGGGTCTCTGGGATGGGAGGCGGACGTGCTAGCAAGGGACACCAAAACCCAACGTCGCTAGCACGTCTCTTCGCTGCATAACTCAGCAACTCCTTGTTCCGCTGGCCTCAGTTACACTTGCAATGTCTGTGTCAGTCGCGAACGAGTCGGCTTCTTACATGAACCACATAGGAGCCGGCTCCCGTCTGAGAGACGATTTGTTGTTTGTTGATACCCAGAAGATTGTATAGCGTTTTCGGAGCAGAGAGGATTATGGGAATTGGGGCCTGAGGCTCCGTGTGATATTGTACTTGAAAAGGAGTCCCAGAATGTTTATTTTCCAAGTCAATTATTACTAAGATATTCACCTCAGTCTAGCTAGCCTGCCAATGCATGAAAAGTTGTGGAGTTAACTCCACAGAGCAGCAAACAAGGCTCCAAACAAGGCTCCACTGGCTGCAGTTGTAATCTGTTATTTGTTTCACTGGTAGTGATCTGTTGGGGTAGCTGGAGCAATGCCCCACTGTTTTTTGTAATCAGTTTTTGTGCAGTAATTTAAAAAATCTGAAACCTGTTATAGCCTTTACACAATGAGCAAAAAACATTATGACCACTCACAGATGGTGATGTGGTTGTTCAGCATTGCCTGAGCTATGCGCTCTTTGGAATACGTTTGTACTTTTTGACTATTTTCACTAGGACTATGTTTTTTAGACCTATAACATTCTGCCTGCCTGCCTATCTACCTAGACTATGTGGTATGTGGCCAATGTTGATAAGACACAAAAAGCTGCGTTTGCCTAGCTTTGCTGCCCCACACACTCTGCCAACCACAAGCAACCACTGGTTTTTTTATTGATTCAGATCTCTTGTAAATTCATGACACTGGCTCCCCATCACGGCTCGCATCTGACTCTAGACACTGGTGTTGGCCTACAAGGCAGCAAAAGGAACTGCCCCACTCTACCTCCAAGCAATGGTCAGGTTATAAGCCCCAACCAGAGCGCTTCCATCCACCACCTCGGCTGGTCGGCTGGCTCCTCCGTCACCACGAGGGTGCAAGAGTCGCTCAGCCCAATCTATTTTCTGGCACTGGTGGAATGAGCTTCCTGCAGCAGTCAGGACAGCAGAGTCATTACCAGTCTTCCGCAAGAGACTCAAGACCCACCTCATAACAATCCCACTAATCTTGTGCCCTTTCCTTTGGTACAGATTAATTAAATCCGGTGTAGGTCTCCCCTTACCTCCTATTCTAAGGTTTGGTTCAAAGGACGTTTTAGAGATATGTATTTTTGTTTGAGCGATCGCCATTAGCTCAGTGCTCACTGCGCTTGGCTCAGCTACGTACTAGTAGAACTGTACAACCAAAACAATCTGATTGGCTGATAGCTACCAGAGGCAGAAGGACTTTGTGCTTTTGACAGTTCATAGACACAACACGATCAACTTTTCACACTGGCGCCAACTTGACATATTGCATACATGTTTATAATCCATGAAAACGTTATGGCATCTGGATCAGTACTTGGATCGGTAATGTCAGTCCAATGAGTGAATTAAGTCAGTATGGGCGCCCATACTGGGCATGGGATCGGATTGGTCCCAACTCTATATATATATTTTAAGAACTATATATAATGTACAGTGATTTAAAAAAATGTTTATCATGCCAGTACCAAAGAATACTCACCAACATACATTTTTACTCCTAGGGAGAGTATAGCTCTCTTCAGTAATAGACACAAAGCACAACATGCATCTTACTTTACAGCTATACAATAGGTAGGTATCTAGCATATTCAGCCGCCACATTCAAACATAACAGCATTGAAAACTCACACAAATCACACATACCTCGTAGCCTGCTTACTATTTCAGAGGGGCTACGTTTGTTTTAAGTGCTTGTTTAGTCCTCCTTTCTATGTTAGAATTATCTGCTTGATAATTAAAAACTCTTATGCCATTCGCTTGTCAAGGTGTTTTCTCTAATTATTAACATGCGTAACGCTAGAGCGGCAGCGAATTAGTTCTGCCTCTAGAACTACTATATTAGGTAGGAACCCAAAAAATTTTGCAAGATACTACACTAAAACTTAACTGAAATTGTGAGGCAGTTACAGAGAGAATAACCTCACCACTTTACTTCTAGTGAATAATTTAGCCGTTCTCTTGAAAAAGATATCAGCTAATTGTCAACTCCTTAGACATGGTGAAAAATGAGCTTGCCTGTCAAAAATATATGTCTACTAAGGCAATATTTGAAGACAGCTGCTTTAACTACAGTCCAAAATCAACGACAGCAAAATGTGTTGCATTAAAATAGGCCTTTATTTGGCCAATTCAGAAAACAACAAGTGAAAAGCGCTTGTAGAAAAGGCACAATAATGCTGCTTTGAAAGCCTGTCTAAAACCACCTTCCTTTGAAGTCACCTCTGGCCAAACCACTGCCTTCAAAGCACAGGGATCTCACAGGCAGCTGCCTTTCTTATAGGACAAACCCATAGAGTCACATTTCTCATTTCCTCTCTGCCTTACTAGCCTTTCCTTTAGCCTCGTCTTGATTCACCCCAAGGAGAGATGTGTGTCAAGCAATCACACCCCTCTCCATTAGCTAAGTTCACCTTCACGAGCCGCCTCGCTCTGTGAACACTGATTAAGCATAGCTTCCACTGTGTTACATGATAATTCAGAAAAGAGCCCAAAGCATAGCAGCCCCTGTTAGTGATCATATTTTTCCCCACTAATTAGCATGACATTTTTTGTCTCTTGTGAGGGCCCTCCATTATAAATGGATTCTTTGTTTAAAAGGAGTCCATTTATATCCTGGGCCCATCCTTGGGAGTACAAACTAAATCTGTTCTCAATTCTGGTTTTATACTGTATATACATATATGCTAAACTAATTTCTTCCCGTTTTCAATGTGTTAAAAATAAATTGGTTATAAAACAGATGTATGCTATATCAATTATACTGTGTAAAATGTAAAAAAAAAAAGTACTGTGATAAACAAGTAATTACAAAGAATTACTTCATGGATGTCCATGTGTGTAACCGCAGTGTCTTCTGGAACAAATGAAACGTGTGCAGTATCCACAAAAGGCTTGTTGCAGGATAATGAGACAGATCGTCGACTAGATAAGGAAGAGCGGATGAATGGATAACAAATTTACCTGAAATATGTATAACCTCTGTC
Source organism: Percopsis transmontana (assembly GCA_025447815.1). Classification (NCBI taxonomy): domain Eukaryota; kingdom Metazoa; phylum Chordata; class Actinopteri; order Percopsiformes; family Percopsidae; genus Percopsis; species Percopsis transmontana. Next base: position 4,879 of record JAOEHI010053968.1, on the reverse strand, counting down.
TCTTCCATCGCCGCCTGCCTTATAAGCCATTAAGGGGTCCTATTGAGACTTCTTAATTGAGTTTCTTTTAGGAGGAGAATATGAAAGGCTTCTTTCTACCCCCCTTTTTCATGTGAAGAATGGGCTGATTAAAACATGGAGAATGGGTTCACTGCAATCACCGACACAATTGAAGTGATTCGCTCAGTTTTTGTCACAAGACATCTACCGTGAGTGGACATGCTTGACATGCTGAGAGGACAGGGACTCTCCACCAAGGCTTTCTATACACACACACACACCTAAACACTGCATTTTATATACACACACGTGTATATACACTGACAATGCATTGAGTAAGGTTCAGGGTCTGACATATTATTAAATGCCCAGAGCATTTTTTCCATGTGACCCCTAAAAAATGTCACATCTTACTAAAATAGGAAATCTACAGTATGAGGACTATCTGAAAACATATGTCTTATTTCTCATCTGGGGCCGTGGCTGGCTTTCTTTTATTAAACTCTGATCAAATAGACTCTGCCCTGCTTATTCAAAAGTTCGAAATGAAGAGACAGAACAATAGACGCGATGGTCCAACTCATTAATTATTGCTTGCTGTGTGTCTACAAATGCCAAGCAGATGGTCTGGCATCACTAAAATGAATGCAGCAGCAAGTATGCAGGTAGTGTCCTCGGTGTGACCTCCATGGCGAATAGCATGTATTGCTGAGGCCCTCTTTTGTTCAGTGGTCTTTGAATGAGGAAGGAAGGCTTCAAAATAGTGAAGTACAACTGGAGTGTCTTACAAGTACGTACCTGTGTATGTATGTGTTGTCATGCGTTTGAGAGTGTCTAAAGATAGACACAAAATAGATGAATAGTGGTAGAAAGCAAGAGACAATGGCAGAGAAGTACGAGTGCTGGCCTTTATAATTCACACAGGGCACAATCAATTTTTTTTCCTCAGAAAATGTACGCATCTATATTTGGTCAACGGTGTGAAGTGGATGGGTATGAGTACAAGACCTCTGTGGGTTATAATAAAGTGGTTAGGCGATACAACAATATGACATGCCCAACTCTCAATAGATGTCATTAGACTAGTCATAACACTGCAACAACACCGCAAGTCATATGGGTCATCTGTGTTTTCCCCCCTACCCTCACAAAGAGTAACTGGAGAAAGCCTGAATGTTGAGCCTTTTATTTCGTCATTTGCCTTTAGTCATAGTGTAGGCATGGCTGGTTGGAGTGTCCTGTAATCTCTGTTTGCTCGATGAGTAGCTATACCATAACAAGCCTGCTCGTCTGTAGTAACTTTTCGTGTCGACCAACAAAAATTTCAAGATTTTTCCAAAAATTTAATTTCAAAAGATTTAAGAGTATGATGAATCGTAAACAGCAAATGAGTTACTTTTAAAACTGGAGACAGGATGGACTGTGGGCAGACCTTATGGGCAGTTGAAAATGATTCACTCACAAATAGAATGATTCACGCATGAATAACAAATAAGTGTATATGCAATTCTGTTCAGTTACTGTTCGTAAAGAAGTAAATTGAAAACAAATGGATACTTGTGGTGATTACAAGAGGACATGGTTACTATGGCATTAGGTACTCGTGCGCAATCACTGCTCTATGAGTAAAGCACTGTCGCTGTGCAGTCTTAATCATCATCACTGTCAGAGTCGTCGACAGAGGTGCTCCTGATGTCCTCCCACCGTCTGACTCCATTCTTCCCCTACTCCTCATCTTCGCTGCCAGAGGACATGGCTGCGAATGTCCTCCCACCACCTGACCCATTTGTTCTCCACGTAATCCCTTCCTACTTCATACTAGGGCTGGGTATTGGCAAGGACCTCACGATACAATACGCATCACATCACATGGGTCACGATACGATTCGTATCACAATACAATACCCATCACATAACATGGGTCACGATACAATACGTATCACGACACGATACGTATCACGACCTATGGGTCACGATATGATGTGTATCACGACACATGGGTCATGATACGATACGCATCACGACATATGGGTCACGATACAATACGTATCACGACACGATACGTATCACGACCTATGGGTCACGATACGATACGTATCACGACACGATACGTATCACGACACGATACGTATCACGACCTATGGGTCACGATACGATACGTATCACGACACATGGGTCATGATGCGATACGCATCACAAAACATGGGTCACGATACGATACGTATCCCGACCTATGGGTCACGATACGATGCGTATCACGAAACATGGGTCGTGATGCATTCTTATGTTTAACTTCATGCTCAAGTTGAGAAATACACATTTAAAATGTCAGTATTTTGTGCATTTTCTTTCCTAACCAAGTAGAGTAATTATACCATTTGTTACCATGATATCGCAATCGCAAATCACAATATTTTCCACAGCAATCGCAATCGTGACAATTTCTCCAAATTGTGTAGCCCCATTTTCTTCCAGATAGCTATAACCTGCATCTAACACTGAAGCTTAACCTAAAGAAGCATTCCCTGGCAAAGGGACTATAAGACATCATCCAGACTTCAAATCCCACAGGCAGCCAGGTAGGAGGAACTGTCACTGACCTGCCTAAACAATTATGTGAAGAGTTAAACCAGTAAAACAATTATGTAAATGCCAAGTTGAGTTTTATTTAAGTGATCCAACAAGCTAAGGTGAATTGTAATTGCTGTCTTTTAGAAATAGGGTGATCTACTCTACACCCAATTTGGGGTCTCCACATCCTTCTGCTCAAACACTCTTTCAAAACAGAGCCGTCAAACTTGAGCCCGGGAGCAAACAACCCCATAGCCTCACCTAACATCCACACTGGAATTGCCTGGAGGAGCTATGATGCCAGAGAGCTCAAGCCCCTAGCAACACCTACTGTAGGCCCAGAGGTTGCCTGAATATATATACAGTACAGTGTAGAAGTCACACAATCACAGTGTCTTGAGTCTTGAAAAACACTGGAGCATTTACTTGGTGGCAGGGTAATCTGGGGGCCAATTGGCCTTTAGATCCTCTCTTGTCTTTAAAATAGGCCTCTGGAAAGGCCATAGAGGAAATATATTTCGCTTTCTTTGAGTAAGACTTGTGAGGCTTGGATAATCACAGCCATTGTCCAACTTACCTCATCTTAAAGCAGGAAGGAATATGCTGCATTTATTTTGTTCATTTAAATCACTTGTTCAACGTTACAATCTGAAATACAGTATGTGACCTTTTAACAGCTGGGTGAGGTAATCAATATGGGGCAGGATAGCCCCTCGTCCCGTTGTTCGACTCCCAGCTGAAAGGTCACAGGTTCGAGACCCACCATGAGGATTCCTGTAAGCAAGATGCGTGATCCTTAACCTGCTCCTTAACACTTTTAACTGTAAGTCACTATGGATACAGTTTTCTACTAAATTATCTAATTGTAATAAAGCCATTCATTAATTTATTTATTTATAATTTATAATTTGTAATTTGCTTTTGATTCAAAACGTATACCAACAGATACACTTTAATCCCCTTAGGGAATTGATACAGTGCTGTCTTATCTTAAAGATAAGAAAATAAAGTGCTTTGATCGTCAGAATTATATCCAAAACGAATATGAATTGTAATTTTAAATTTGACACAACTCTGTGCTAAGTTCCTTCATGAATCCCATTCACGCGTATGCTATCACGCGTGTGTTCCGCTCATTGTCCAGTAGAGCTTGGGCTCACTTGGGGAGCAGAGCTGAATAACACGGGAGGGGCTTTGCGAGGATTATGCCAAAGCTTCATGGCTCAAATTGGTTTTCAGGATGGGAGAATACAGGCAAAACGTGATGACCACTGTCCTTTTCGCGAGCCTCTGTGAATGTCACATGCTGGCATGCCTGGCACCAACTGTGCGAGCAGAGGAGGGAAGCCACATAAATTGGCTGTGAACACAAATACCATCAGAATAATGGAAACGGACACAGACGAAGGGCAAAATGTGACACACACGGGCTTCCGCTGGGGGAAAAGTGGATAGCCTTCAATCACACACACACACACACACACAAAATGGACGCCTGCTGTTACTATTTGAAACACCACCCAGTGAGCATATGACACTGTTGCTCCAACCCCTTATGTGTTCACATAAAGAAAAACAGAGTCCAACCACCTTTTCCATCCATCAGCCTGTTACAGCTGCCAGTTAACTCCAGCCTTCCAAAAGCCCCACTTTTCGGCCCTGCCTCGACGCAACATGCGCCCCGTTCTGGTGTCACTGCAGTTAGAGGGAAGCCAGACCTGGCAGGAGGACTTTAGGTTCAATTGTCAGAAGCTTGCCGTTTGAATAAATCCCGCCTTTTTTCTAAATGGCTTCGGCCATGCAACGCTTGGCGTAAGGCGCTCTCCGGTCAACCTCGTCGGCCAGAGCCGTCTTTCTCTGAAATAGGAGTCACCCAGCGGGTCTTGAGTGGCGCTTTGGAAGTAGGCATCGATCCTTTATCAATAACAGCGGGCAGCCATCACGCAGGATTCTAACTACAGTGAACAGACGGTGAAGCAACCGCCGTTTACTGACTGTCTTCGGAGCAAGCACTTTGGTGATGGGCCTTTAGCTTTGAGCTGGGCATGGCAACAGGTGTTATTTTTCCCCCCGGTGCCCTGCCAACCACAGTGCCCACTGGGTATTGTGCTCACAATAACCAGCGCTTTGCTAGCTGCTCTTTTTAGCCTGGAACAGCATGCGGGGGGGCAGTGGAGGAAGGGGGGGGGGGGGGGGGGGGGAACCAAAAATTGCAGGAATTTAAAAAGGGGGGGGGGGGGTTTATTTAAGGTGTATTGGGTGGTAAAGCACATTTTTTGGATTTTTTTAAACAAAAATAAAACTTGTT
>JAOEHI010053967.1:0-43804 GCA_025447815.1 Percopsis transmontana | reverse complement strand
TGCAAAACTGGTGGTTAACCGGTTCAACTGTTGACAAATGTACTAATTGTAAGTCGCTTTGGATAAAAGCGTCTGCTTAATGCTGTAAATGTAAATGTAAATGTATTTATGATTAAAACAGATAACAGATAGTTACACCAAATAGGCGTACTTCTGTTCTGCCCTAGCAGATTAGCTATCTTTGAACCACCTCTGTCAGGATTGGCGCATTAGCTTAGCAGCGAGACGACCAAACTCTGCTGGAGGCGATGGTATCAGCATGATGGATTAAATACCTTCTCTTCTTCTGTTCTCTCATCTTTTGCCTGCTTACGATCCATCATTGATGTCTTTTCGTGCAACTATAAGCCTGTCCTGTCTGGTTCAACCCACCTCCAACTGTCCTCATTTTTTATTTATTTTACTTTCTCTATTTCTTTCGTTCTTGCTCTCTTGCTCTCTTTAGCTTCTGTTTTGGTGTATACCTAATTGTATACATCTATCTATCTAAATATCTATCTATTATTCATGTTTTACATGTATACCTAGGCTATAAACTGCTGTTGAACAGCTAAGATTAAACCCAGGTGCATGTGAACACTGTATTTGCCATGGGGGACTTTTCCACAGGTTTCCCACTCATGTAAAGTTCCATTGATATATTTTATGTGTGCTGAAGGAGGCAAGCGTGTTACTGTAGCCAGTGTAAACTTTACCAGGGTGCCTAGGGTTAGTGGTCAGGTGGGTGTGTGAGAGAGCCTGTGTTCAGAGGGGGTCATGTCACATCAGTGATACAAGGCTAACCTCTAGGCTGTGCTTCCAACAGCCCAGAACTGCAATCCCGCAGTTTGTTGCCGGTCACGGGACAGGCTTTTGGGGAAGATTTTGGAGGAGGGTAGGCAGGCAGACAAGGTGTCTCTGAGGCTAGGAATTTCTTCTCTGGTGTTGATACCACATGAACCTGACGACCTTCACCTCATTAATAACATTCTGTTCATCCACCAGGTGTCATTTGATATGTAGCCTACCTAATTCAGATATCTTAATCCCGAACACTGTACTATACTGTAGCTATATGACTACAAAGATAATAAAATATATCTTGTGTGAGGAAATAACTGATGCTAGATTATCTTTGTTTAGGTAGGGAATATGTGTGGCAGAACTTTCTAAAAAATTATGCGAATGGATTTTAAAATCAACATCATAGTGCATTATGCTTTTTTCCCAATACATTTAGACTGAATTTACCATTAATTGTACTTCCGTAGCTACCTATCTATATATCTATTTATTGTATCTACGTGAGTACGTAACAAAATGTTACGGGGGGGGGATATATGAGCCATGTGGTCACATGAAAAGATACAGAAAAAAAGAAAGTAGTGTGAGAACTTGTCTCCCTCATTTCCTCCTCATGGAAACTCTGGCTTGTAAATGTAAATTCTTGTGGAAAAAAGTGGAAGCTTACAGTAATTTAGTCATTACAAAGCAGTGGCCAGCATACACTTAAATGCTGATTCAGAGATAGATCGGGAATTGGCAAAAAAGATCCCTGTGCGGCTCTGTAGCTATGGGAATAGTACAAGGCTATTTTGGGCAGTAATGGAGTGTTTCTGGAAGGAAACATTTATTTTAGTGTGTGTGTGTGTCTGTGTGTGCATGTGTGCTAATAGAAAATAAAATGTACCTGGATTTTTTAAATGTTTTTAAAAGTTTCTGTATTAGGCCACACTCACAATCTATTACTTTTATTGCTGTGTGTGGGTGTGTGCATGTGTGAAGCAGTATAAGTAATTTACCGGAGGAAAGCAAAGGGATTTGGTCTCTCTTTTTCTCTCCCTCCCCCTCTTTGTATTTCTGTCTCTTTATCTGTCTCTTATAACCCATCTAGACAAGAAGAAAATACGCTGTGGAGACATTATAGGAAAAAGGGAGTGGAGCACCTTTTGTTAGAGAAGAGAACCTCACTCTCTCCTTTGCTCTCATCTCTCCTTCTCTTCCAGAGGAGGCGTTCAGAGAAAAGTGGAAGAGTATGCTTGAGAGGGAGAAAAGAGAGAGAAACATTGACTGCTCTGAGGGAAACCGAGAGACGCTTGCCATTATCCTGTCTGCTGTGCTATAATTAAAACCCCTTTCTCCTGTGTGAGATATACTGGAAGACATGTACACACACAGATGCACATGCATACACTGAGATATTATGTCAGTAAACTCACACATAAAAAGAAATTCATGCCCAAACACACAGGGGCAGATGTACGTTAGAGAGCCCAGCGTAAACAGCGACTTGGCCAGACCGCAGAAAGCGCTCTCTGTGCCTTTTCATTTTACGTTGGATGTACTGTACCAAACCTGCGGATGATCACGTAATCAGCACACACAGTCACCGCCCTCTAACCGTAATTTGCAGTGCCCGGTTCACTGAGTCAGAGGTTTGATATGATCTCTGATTTCTTCCAGTAACTGTATTATTGCATCACTGCTTAATCTGTGACACTTGATAACTTCTTGTTTTCTCAATTGAAAAAGAGCAATTCTTGTGAACATGACCCTACCAATATTAAGGAACCATAACATTTTCCCTACCAATAATTTATATAAGTGAAATGCAGTTTCCTTATAAATAAATAAAAAAACAAAGCAAATTCTCTCAAAGTATACATTTTCTGTCGTGATGGAGTGAGCCCCTGATGAAATTCGTGTTCTTACTGTACCAAGGTACAGTAAAACACAATTACGAATGTCATGTCAGTTTAAGCAAATAAACATTAAAATGACATTATAATAATAGTGTCATTATAATCATGAACAATGTTGTGGAACTCGTCTTGCTAATTAAATGAATATAGCGACCCATAAAATAGTATCGGCAGTAGCAGAGAAAGATGTCCCTACCTAATTTCAGCCTAAACCTACACCTTGTGTCTTCGTCTTGCTCGGATGACTGCTGCCATTGTTTCCCATATGAAAGGTAACACGCTTCCTGGATTAGGCTACACCTGCTTTTAAGAGGCAGAAAAATTTCACAGCAAAACAGATGTGCGTTTTATCCCTCAGTTTTCATACATACAATGGAATAGGTAATCAGTCTCTCCTTACCCATCTCCACCCATGTTTTTGCACAAAACTCCCACTTTTCCCTCGACCCTCCCATGAATTCATATGCATGAGTCGTAAAAGTGCAACTTGCCATTCTGCACTCCTGTGCCATGCAGAATGTGAATTTAGCCATACCATGTACGTTCGTACATTCTGCTCAAAATTGTACATTCGTACAAAAATGATCAAAATGATCAAAAATGATCAAATATACATTCCATGCCATGTTTTAGGCGCACGTTGCAACGAGAATATGCCTAAAACGAGCGCTCACATGTTAGTACATCTGCCCCTAAGAAAAACACACACACACACACACACAGATATACAGTACATTGATAAAGTCAGTATGTGCACACCATCACATACACACACACACACACACACACACACACACACACACATGCAAACACACATTCGTGTGCAGACAGATTGGGAGATAAAAGTAAGTACATACAACGCACACACATGTATACGCATGTCCGTGCATACAAACACACAACGTCCTCACAAGTAAGTAACACACATGATATACTGAGATATAAAGTCAGCATACAAATACACACAGTAATGCTCCAAATCAAAGGAAAAGCACACTGTATTTATAACAAATTAAATTTGCGTCAGTATTCTGGGAGTGACAGCTCTCTTCCCCTGGGAACCCACACTCACTCTCTGGGTTCCTGTTACTGGTTTAAAATTACAAAAGCGCTGGGAAAGATGGCTTTGCTGAGGTGTAAAATATCACTGAGATCTTATCGAGAGGGTTCATTGACCTCTGCGTATATGTGCGCTTGTGTGCCCATTTAGCCCTGGCAGATCCTGAGAAAAGGATCTTGTTTTTTCCCCAGGGAATATACACTGCATTCATTTAGTAGCAGTGTCTCTGCAATGCCATTAGATAAATATTAGATAATATCAGAAAAATAGTACTTGTGACTTTGGGAAGCACTTGGTACTCAGGCGCTCCTTCAAGGTGAATCTCTAACTGTTGGTACATGAGGTGGGGAAAGGGTAAAATAAATCAAAATTCCCCATGTAAATATAGATGAACCCCAGACACCAAATAGATTTCCTGCAGGGTTTTCCCATCTTGAAATAATGCAGGTGCATTGCGATTGGTTTACCCGCCTCTGGTGGCCAATGGGTCTCATAAATGCCATGATGGAAAAGTTATTATAGCCGAACGGGACAGCTTCGGTGGAGAGGACGCACTAGGCTCATAAACTATCACTATCAAGGTTTACGGAGTTTACCGTACCTCTGACCTCTTGTCTTGTTGAAGTTTAGGGGGGCACCAGTGAAGCGTAGCGTATGATGTCTTTTAAAAGTCAAGCACGTCTTTGGTTGCATGGAACTGTTTGGTACTGGCAATATGTCTGCGTGAATGCTTTTGGTGCATTTGTGGTATGCTAGCTGGCAGCTTGTGTGTGTGTGTGTGTGTGTGTGTGTGTGTGTGTGTGTGTGTTTGGTACACTGGTAGCTTTATGTCTCACTGTCCACTGAATGCCAGTCTCTGTGTGCAGCAGTAGTAGCAATGTCTTCAACATTGTGTGCGTGTGCCTATCTAAGAGAGCAAGTAAAAGAGTGAGAGACACTGATTAGAGAGGGAGAGAGCACTGCTTCTTCTTCTGGGTGATCTCTGACTTTAACTTTATCGCTGTTCACCGCAAGATAGAGCAGCGCTCAACAGCGCAAGACACAGCATGTAGACAGACAAGGTTCTGTCCCGGCATGGCGACATAAAGAAAGTGTCGTTCTTTCAGAGAACGATGGAAAATTCCAACCTCACACGGATGAGATTTGCTGTTTACAGATTTTCTCTTTTGCTTAATCCCCTTCAGGTCCCCAGGGCGGACAGCATAGATATCTCTATTGTACGTATACTAGTTCTGAATGAAAGAATTCCCTCACAGAAAAAAAGGACCATTAATCGGAAAGGGATTTTGATTGCAATATTAATTACGGCAATTTACAAACTGCGTGAGCTGCACATTTAACTGGGAGGAGGGTAGGTATTCAACAATGTGTTTTGTGCCATGTATTTTAGTAGAATGCCAAGCCGTATACATTTTCTTTTGCATCTAATTAATTCTCTCTTGGAGAGTTTGTAAGTGGAGTGGAGGGGCAGATTTACATTTAGAATTCTTTTTATTCCAACTTTGCAAAGCACTGAGGAAATGAGAGGGTGTGTTGGCTTCTTTCAGGTAATGGTGCATACACAGTTGAACCACAATGTGATTTTCTGTTTTTATCTTCAGCTATTAATTACAATTAATTACCATTGTCAACACTATTAGGAGTAAAGATTGAGTCCAAGTGATCAGTTCCTGTAGAGTCTGTTTGAAGACATCACTCTTATAATTAGATAACTAGCTGTCTTTCACTACAATGTTCTGCCATTTAGATTTTCTACTCTTTCCTTCGATAGGCTCTATTTACCCAGCAGCGAGATTGAATAAATCCAGTAGTTGCATGTAGCTGGGCAGCTGGTCTTCTCTCTCTCCCCCCCCATCCCTCTCTCACCTGCATCCTCAAAGTGTTTGTGTATGCTATGCTTTCAGCAGTGACAAGAGGCTATTCATTATAGTTGTTGTTTGTGCCCGGGAGTTCTCTGCGCACTTATTGTCCGATCATATTTCAAAATCACAACAACCTTCAGTGAGAATAATGCAGGCAGTGCACATAAAAGAGCAGCTGAAATACCGAGACATGCCGAATGCATTCCTCTCCGCTTTTTTAATGCACATTTTAATAACAAATTCCACAATGATAGGAGGCAGCAGTTTGTTTTTGTGTGATATTTGCATACCCATAAAGTATTTTTTTAATTGGTTGTTACTGATGATGAATATGCTGAATTTCTCAGTCTTTGTTCATCATTTATAAGTTATCATTGGGAGTCAGAGTTTATAGGAATAGATTATAAGCAAATGTTTACTTTTTTGTTCCACAACCAAGACCGTATTAAAATGTTGTTTCCTATAATGTATAAATGGTGCATTGCACAACCTCACAGAGTTTTAGTATTGAGAAACTGACTTCAAAACATATAAAACGGGAAACTTGCAGTTTAGTGAGACATTTGAAAACTCACCCTGCTTCCTATCAATTCAGTAGCTACAACATGAAGTCGTAAACAGGAAGTAACCTACTGTGGCAAACGCTATTAATCTTTTTGTTTTTGTCTAATGGAGACACCCATGACTATACTTAGATATTTACCATGGTTAAAGGCTCAATTTGTTTCCCATTGTAATTATATGCCCAGTGCAAAGCATCCAAGTAGGCTAGTAAGTTTCTCAATACTAAAAAGCTATCGGTGAGGTTGCACTAAGCACCATTTTAAATGATAGGAAACAAGATTTTAAGGTCTAGGAAAAAGGTGAGCCTATCCTCTAAGAGACCATGTTGATAGTTACAGTAATTATTCATATGTGCACGCACATGTAAATATCTTCAAATATGACATCTGTACGTGTAAGAATGCTTTGAACATAGACACACTCAGGCAGGTATCCACGCAGGGTTGCCCGCACATTTTAAGTGTTCCACCCATATGCTGTGTACGTACACACAGCGCTAACTAATCCATCATTTAGTGCTAGCACATGGTGAAACTGCTGACACTAACATCCAAGGAGCCCCTGGGGCTTTGACCAATCACAGCAGATCTAAATAAATTATGTTAAACCACTAATGGCTGATCCACCTGTGGTTTTATGACCTGAACTAGCTGTTTTTCAGTGCTCAGCTGTGAGTTAATGCTGTCTACAGTAAAATTAAAGCAGCAATATGTATTTATTGGCTCCAGAGCAGAGAAAAGACACATACACACTGTAATGTGTGCATGCGTGTCCAATCAAGCCTCATATTCACAATGGCAGTATAACTTCTGCTGAAAGTAATTCCTAAGGGCCTGTGTCCACCAAATGCATTTTTGCACTGGCAGCGTCTATTTTCTATACAAATCCTATGAACACCCTCAGCGTTCAGCTTATTTTCCTGCTCAGCTGACACCGCTTTCAGTTGAAAACATTCCAACTTTTGGACTCGTCAATGTCACTTCTCTCTTGTCGGCCAATTAAAATCGAGGAGAGGGCAGGATATAGGCCTACTGTACGATATCAACACTGCTAACAATGGATGAGGAGAAACTGATCCTGGCTGTCACAACTCAGTCATTGAAGATCAGGCGATTTCTTTCCATCGTTTTAGCTAACCTTTCTAAAATGAACTAAAGTTATAGAGACTATACTACTGACGTTCTCAACGAAGTAATGCGGAAGTGCTAAAAGACGTTTTTTGTAACCTAGAAACAATAAACACTTGAGAGAAGCGCTCTGGAAGCGCTCTGAAAATGAGGTGGTGTGCGCTGCCAGTGCAAAAAACGCATTTGGTCAACACAGGTCCTAATTCTGCTCAGATATTATGCATGTTTACACTACATCACCCAAAAAATATTCATGAATTAGCGTACCAGGTCTTTAACACTAGGCCCTTAAGATGTGATGGGAAATAAGCTGGTCAGCTGTACCATGGGACCCATCTGACATAAACAGAGGTCAACGACCCCCAACCCTCCACTGTATCACATCGTCATCTCTCACATCTCCTCTCCTTTGTCCTTCTACTGTTTCTCGCCCTTTATTATAACCGCATTGACCTTTTGTCTGGAGTCCTGGGAAATATGGCAAGATAAGGGGAATCAAATTGTGAGCGAGAGATGACAAGATTGACTCCCTTGTCTCTCTCCTCTTCAACAATCGTCCTCCGTAATCAACGGTTGGGTGTTGGCTGAGGAAAGAATTGCATTGGATCACAGCTTTATGTTTCTGAGCAGCTTTAAAAAGGGGAGATTTCCATCAACAAAGGGACTTTATTCGGCAGAGTTGATCTGTGCCTTTGTGGGCTTTGAAATGCCGGCGTTGGCGGGAAAAGGGGCGGGGTGCAGAGGAGATAAGAACAGGGGTGGGAGGAGTGAAAAACGAGGCAGTTCTTTATACATTTAAGCTAAATCATCCATCATCCCACGTTAACATGAGCACATCAGAACACACTCGGGTACGGGAAGCATTTATTAGGAGAGCGAGGGGAAGGGGATAAATGCAGTAATGACGTGGAAAGAGTCCAAATCTGCCTCTTAAAAGCCAGAGGATTTCATGACATTTATATTTGTAGAGGATACTAAAATAGCAAGTAACTTGATGACCCTTTGATTTTGCTAGGAATATCAGTGTGTCCCGAGTAGTGACCTGTGACCTCTACCAGATGAATGAATCGGCAAATAGACTGCAACTCTTAATGGTCAAATTATCGAGTATCTTTGACATCGTATTTGGGCGCACATTTTTTCCAATTATTTTAAACATATGGCATTACAGTTCCTGCAAATTCGATTTGGTGGCATGGTGTTTGTTGTCTTAGAGATGCCTCAAAGGTACTTCTGTATGTTGTAGTCAGACAAAAATCAAGGTTTTCTAAACTGAAATGTGAATATGATAAATTGGTTAGTTGCTACATCATGCTTGAACGTTTTCTTAGAATAGCAATGTGCACAAACCTCTTTAGTAAAGCTGCTTTTGTGTAAAGTAACTGTGATGGAACTGACTGAGTACTATCTTGTTGAAATGTGTTTTGGACAAATGTTCTTTCACATTTACTGTTTCTTCTTGGGGTGTAGCATGTTACTCTGTTAATGTAGTTAGTGTTGGTTCCCATGGTTGAAGTTATTTAAGTGCAACATGTCATCTTTATGTCCCCTTGTGTGATGATTGATGTTGCCCTAAATAGATGTTGGTTTTGCACACGGATGTGCATGTCACAGACTCAGGCCATTTAGATTTCCTGTAGAAATCTAAAGTTACAGGAATTAAGGGACAAGGTAAAAAAGAATAAGGAGACAAAACACACTGCTTACCACAATAAATGCTCTGTGAATTCTACATGGCAGTGTCAGCAAATTAAATGATGCCTCTTCTGATGGACTGATTATTGAATCTGTGCATATGGAGTAGTCTATCTCAGTAATATCTTCTAATATTAATGTATTGCGTTAAAATTGTAAGACAGACACAGTCCATAAAGGGAGATGGGTTTGGGGAGATGGATGCGGTAATAATACAGAAAGTTATAATGCTCCTCAACCTTTCTCCTTGTCTCCCTCTGTCACGTTCTGTCTCTCCTTTCCATGCTGTCCCCATCTATTGTTCAGATGGAGTTCTCAGGTCCGGCCGTCCTACACCAGACTAGGCGGGACCAGGTGGCAGAGAACTGTCGAGCTCACAGTGTGTCCAGTCGTAAGCGGCGTGTCCTTACTCCGGGAGATCTTAAACACCTGGTGGTGGATGAGGAACATGAGCTCATTTACTGCTATGTGCCCAAGGTGGCCTGCACCAACTGGAAGCGTGTCATGATGGTCCTCACAGGTCGTGGTAAATACAGGTATTTATCTTTTTAGATATTCTGTTATCACATGGAATATGCATACTTAAAACGTATGCTTATGTGTGGCATGAATTAACCCATTGTTCACAGTATGTACTATATCAGAAACACAGTTGTATTAATTTGTCAACAACTGCCATTGTTTCTCATACTTATAAAGTGTACAATTAAGCCGATCGCTTTGGTGTATGTATTCTCCAAAAAAAATGTATGGCTTTTTTAATTGGTCTGCTGAAGCCCCACTAAAAGCAATACCATAAGATGAGATGCCTTGGATTTACCAATATGATTGTTTCTGCAATGTTATCCTGTGGACGTTTGAAAACTGCAAATTTGCAGTTCATTGAAGCATTGTATTGTAGCCATCTGCTTCATGTATCACACGCAAAATTTGCCAAGTACAATAAAGCCCTTTTAGTGTTTGCCACTAAGCAGTTTTACTGTATTAGTTGGGGGTTTAGTTGTTTGCTCAAGCACAGCAGGTGTTCAAGGAAGTGGGGACATTACTCATTCTGTATAGCCAATGCACTGGTTTGGGTTTTAGATCCTAAAATATTCAGGTCACAACCAGCCCACCTGTAGTAGGAAGTGATTGCTCATTGATAAGAAAAGACAAAAGTCTGCAAAAGTACAGCTTTCAGTTTTTTATCTACAAACTCTAAACAAGTTTTAAGACCAACCTCTTCATCATCCCCATACATGTAAATATAAAGTTAAACAAGAAAAGACTCACCAGACACAAAATTTTAAACTGCAATGTATTGTTTTACTTTATTCTCAACAGTGAACCAATGGAGATACCATCCAATGAAGCCCACGTCCCCTCCAACCTGAAGACCCTGAACCAGTACAGTATTGCAGAAATAAACCACCGCCTTAAGAACTACCTCAAGTTCCTCTTCGTCCGCGACCCATTCGAGAGGCTGGTTTCTGCCTACCGCAACAAGTTCACTCTCAAATACAACTCGTCCTTCCACAAGCGCTTTGGCACGCGCATTGTTCGCCGCTACCGTAAGAACGCCACGCAGGACGCGTTGCTGAACGGCGCTGACGTCAAATTTAAAGAGTTTGCCGAGTATCTTGTGGACCCTGCCACGCAGCGTGATGGCCCACTCAACGAACACTGGCAGACGGTCTACCAGTTGTGCCACCCGTGTCACATCCACTACGACCTGGTGGGAAAGTACGAGACCCTGGAGGAGGACGCTAACTACGTCCTGCGGCTGGCAGGTGTCGGCGACAACCTTCACTTCCCGAGCTATGCCAAGTCCACGCGCACCACAGATACCATGACAGCTCAGTTTTTCGGCAATATTAGCACGCAGCAGCAGATTCAGCTATACCAGCTGTACAAGCTGGACTTCCTTATGTTCAACTATTCCACGCCCAGCTACCTCCGGCTGGACTAATTTGGGCACTAGTCCGAGACTATTGACGTGGACGCCATGTTCGAAGAGAGGCAAAATTGAAAACGAGCTTAGAGGAGAATTTTTTGTAAGCAAACCTGATTTAATATAAACTGTCGTCGTTCCATTTAGGGGTGGGTCACAATTGGACGTGATCACAGAGGCTGTAGATGTGGAAGGTGATGTGTGCTGCTTGTCTGGCCGTGAGTTGGACACTGTCCAAGAAGAGGCAGAGTAAGTTAAGAAAAGACCAACAGAGGGGGCCGATGGCATGCCAAAGTAAACGTCTGGGTGAAGCAGGTCTTCGAAGTCTTTGGGAAAAAGAAAGATGGACGTTTCCTTCCTTGTTCAAAAGGAAGTGCGGTCAAATTAGGCTGATTCAGATATCTGCAACACAAACAGCGGCCTTGCACGCCCCCTGACCCCAAAGCATTATGAAAGCTAAGCTTTATTCTCCATCCACTAGATTAATAGAGGAACTCCGTCAAATTGTAATATGCATTATAGGCCTGATATTGTGCTCATCGGTGTATTTGACTGACAACGCGGGGCCACAATTGCTTTTATTTGATTCATGTATTTCAGACAATACTGGCATCTTTCCATTATCAAGGACACCTTATAACAGCTATCGACTAGACTTAAGTGATGGTGATGTGGCCTTAAGCCAGACAATTTAAAAACACAAGTTCTGTGTCATTGGTCTCAATCCTTACCTTGCTGGCAAAAGGGACTACTTATTTTACAACTTGAGGACCCTGGTGAGTCATCGCTTTTAAGACCAAGCTTGCTGTCTTCACACTTCAAGCCACAGGAAGTGGCTGGAAAGTACACAGAGCGCACCAGATTGTGCATACCAGTTATGGGTCTGTGGCGCCTCCTACTAAACTGAGTAAAAAAAAGAGAGGCCGATTGGTTGTGAAAGGGTTGAAGGAACAGGATCTCACAACCCAGTCTGCCGCACCCACAACCAAAAAGTGGACACAAGCCGGGCTACATCCACAAAGCCCCTGCTTCGACGACAAAATATGTATTTGAGTAAATTAAAATTTTTGTCTTCATGCTTTATTGTTTATATTGTCCTATAAGGCATTGCTGCGAGCAGCAATAACAAAAGATTATTTAATTTTTGCTTTGTGGATTAAAGAGAGATTTCATTTTTAGTAGAATTTCTTTTTTTTTACTTAACTGTTATGAGTTGTGCATCACAAATACTTCTCAACTTGCCTCCGATACACTGTTATTGCATCAAAACATTTTAATTTCTGTTCATTTCTAAAGTCTGTATAGTACAGCATGGCTTTGTCTCTCTGCGCATAACATCCAGGGTTTATTTTTCTTTTCCTGTTTTTATACTGTGCCAAAATAGCTGTGAGAACCACCACTTAAAGCCTAAAATATCAGCTGTGCATATCTTTGCCATTTGACATACTCATTCCCGTCTTCCTCTTTATGTTACTGTATATATTATACATATCAATAGACCCATATTACAGAATCAGAAATTAGCTTAATGCACTAGATTTGGTTTCTTCTTTCTAACGAATGCTAGCAAGCAAGCTTATATCAATGCAAATTTTTGTAGTCTATCACAATGGGAATATGATTATAGGCAGTTTAATTCTATAGTATTGTATCCAACCTCAGCTTTGTATCCAGGTGTAGTCATAATAGGAGGGAGCAGACAAGACATTTGCCCTTTCTTATAGAGAGATTTGTCTGTTTATTTTTACACCCCTTTGTAATTTCTCAACCAGTCAAAGTATAAGAGCCTTTTTTATTGGGAAAGTCATTGCTCTTTGTTGGACTTGACAGTCAAATGAGTAGCGGTGACAGCTGCAAAGAAATAATTATTCAATTCTTTATTCATATCCCTTTTTGCCTGTCAAGCTACATGGAGAGCTTCTATGTAGACAGCCCAGTGACATGTTCTTACTGAAACCTCGTTTTTGAAGATTTACTGCGTGTTGGAGAGTTTAATTTTTTTTCTTAGCCACTAGACATCTGGCTCTAATAAGAAGGAAAGCTACTAGCTTGGCTGTAGCCCTATGAAACAAACAATGGGTGCATTCTCAGCACTGAACCCAAAACACACAGAGTTAGCACATTAGCGCTGGGTGCTTAAGGTGCTGATGTAAATGCCACGCAGCAACTTACTCAGCGGTTGTAAGAAAAGGCTTCACTTAAACACCCTATCTTAAACTGCTCATTTCATCTTCTGGATAGAAGATGATCTATACACAAAGGACCATTTAGCAAACAAGCTATTACAAGTCTATATTGCTTTAACTTTTTCTTTCGTCCATCTGTTTACATAAGTGGCCTGCTAAATTTGAAAAAAAATGTTCAGTCCATGTAGTAAAAAACAAAAAGATGGCTTAAACTCTGCAGCGTTGAGCATTAAAAGGCCACGGCAGTCTGTCTTGACTGTGGGGGGAAAATATCGGACCACATTTCACCCTCTTGTTTTCTATTGCTGAATTCACATGCCCAGTACACAGTATAGATAAATCCAGTTCCGTTCAGTGTCCAGTAGTCTTTATGCTTTAAAAGTATTTAAATATTCAAGTGAACGGGTATATTTATGTTATTTGTGAACGAAGTCTTTTATCAGACTGAATTGCATATTTACTGTCAAAAAGAATTAGAATTAATTTGGCCAGACAAAAATATAAACATGAGTTATTTTAAAGGTTTATTTGTGGAAGAATTGCATAATGGGAGTGTTTTATCTGCTGTTATTTAATTTATTGCAAACAAACAATTTCTATCTTTTTTAAACATACATGGAAATGGAAGTTTTTGGCACTAAAACTGTGATATTTATATAAAAATAACAATGACATCCTGCACAGAGAGACAAAGCCTTTCTTCTTAATTGTTTTTATTCTTTATACTTTCTATGTTGTACAGCTACAGTTCTCAACTACCAACACAGGTCTGGGTTTTAGAGCCATAGGTATGTACAATATAGACCTGCAACACGGTGTCATATACTCTTAACAACGTATTGTATGGAGCCATGATTGTTGGATATTTGAAAGTTAAGGTCTTACTTAGACTGCCCATTGTATTTGAATATATTCTCCTTGTTGCCTCACACAGAAAACATGTATTTGTTGCCTTTCAGCTATTATAGGCCACTGCAGAGCCACTAAAATACAAATATCCTTTCGGCCTTGTATCCTTGTCAGAGCACTTTACTCTTAACATTTTAGTTACCTGGGCCTTCATCTATAAGGTACTTCTACACACATATTCATGCATTTAGTGGCATAGGCTGTGTTCAAATCTTTCACAGCATTTCTTTTATATGTACAGTAGTTATATGAGCCCTTCCTGATCTTGCAAGTTTTTAGGCAGTTTTTAGCCGGACTTTGATGGACTACCACCATCAACCAATCAGATGTAATTTATGCAGGCGGGATCAACTGAATGCAGATTCACTCAGCGTTTCTCTAGCCGAGCATGTACAGTTTGGTTTCCGTACTACAATAGCAGAGCAGACTCAATGTGAACTTGCAAGATCAGGATGGTCTCACAAGTCTATTTTAGGTGATCCACACAGTTTAGGTGTGTCACACAGGCTCTGAGCACGTAGCCTATACCCTTCAAAAATCATCAGTTTGAACCCTTACATCTTTCAAGTGTATCGGTTTCAGCAATGTGTAATTGCCAGATGGTGTATGTGCTCTGCATACCTGTACAGTATGTGTGTGAATTTAATTTAATTAAAAAAATATTTTTTGGTAGGGGAACCTAAATTCATGGTGTCAAAAACTGGGGTTGATAGCATTTCTCTTGCTGCTGTGTGTATCTGAGTGCCTCCTGTGTTCAATACCCTCAAGTGTCTATCACTGATGCGTGTTTGTGTGCGGGGGGTTGGGGGGTTGGATGTGAATGTGTGTTTACAAACTCACTCTGTGCTGTACCCGCTCTGCCTTAGAGAGCGACTCTGCATTCGGCAGTACTCTCGTTCAAACAGGCTTCACCTATTTATTTATTTATTAGCAGACAACTAACCATAACTTCTTGCTGTCACCATGGCAACACAGCTAACCTCTCCATATCTTTATCGATCTCACTGGACAACCTCCTGCTGAAATGTTTTGTTTTTTTTCAGGCGCTCTCAGTGAAACAATTAATAATTAACTGTATATCAACTTTGGGAGAAGTCTCTCAGTTCCCAAACTGGTGCGACCATGGTTCATCCTGTCTGATGTTTTCACAATAAAATGCAGCAGAAATTCAACTTCCTGACGCCTCTGTCTTATTTATTCACACAGGCGACACATGGGCTGTCAACCGTGTCAAATTGAGGCTGGAGTGTATACAGGCTTGTGTGATTTGACAGATTTAGTCTGCCCTCTTTAAGTGAAAACCGAGTTTCTCAGAAATCATACATTTCTTCAAAATTAATTCTGCATACTTTTGAGCCTCTATGCGCATATGGTTGAGATTTCCTGATCTAAATGACATTAAGTAACACCATGCCAAATGTAATCCAGGTTAAATATAGCCATATACAAGTTAGCCTTAAATTCATGCAAATATTATTAAAACCATAATTCAAATCCAGAATAGAATAGAATAGAAAATAACTGGTTATGGAAGAGAGATAGAAAAACGAATGGACACGCATTTGATTAGATAAATGTTTATTTTTATTTTATAAACTCCGTTTATTTAATACATTCAGTTGTTTACAGATAATTTTGAGCCAGCCAATAAGATATCTTGTGAAGTCAGTTAGAAGCAGCTGGAAGGTCCTCTTGTTTCCCGTTCGTCGCCTGTCGTCGTCTGGTTACAAAGGAATTAGTGCATTGGTAAGAAATGCTTGTTAGAAGCTAATCGCTAGCTAGCAGCGAACACTCTAAAAGTCACACTAGCATATCCATTCCTTGTTGCTAATGTGTTAGCACGGTTTACATTTACATTTACATTTAAGCATTTAGCAGACGCTTTTATCCAAAGCGACTTACAATTGAAAAAGAGTGTGGGCGAAACACTGCTGCGAAATGCGAACATTATATCGTATCGTATACAAGCTTACACCTTACAAACTAATACCCACCCTAGTTTATGGATTTAGTACATTTTGTTGTTTATTTTGGTATTCTGTACAGAGCTGCCAAGTTTCACCAACAGTTCGGTGTGAGATTACTGTTTTGGGGACGGAGCGACTTAAATTTTTGCGCATTTTGGCAAAAAAAATATGCAATTTCCTGCAATTTTACGTATTCATAATTGACCAGCACAAGTAGAAATGAAAACAATTGAAAAATCGGATAAAACAAGACAGAGAGCCAATAGAACTGGTGGTGCCTATGGTGATGAATGGCCATTTGATTGACCACTCACTTTTAAAAGTAGGCTACATTTATAGGTGGCTGCTCCATTAAACGTTTACTGCTTTTTCCTTGTTTCTCTGTCTCCTTCACTGCCTCCTCTACTGTTTCCTCCACTGTCTCTCTGAGCTGGCAACTTTTTTGGAAGAGGGCTGACCCTTCGCTACCCAGAATGAAAAACAGATCTGTCTGCTTCTTCCCTGACATCTTTAAAACAGACAAAGAAATGTTTAATGTATGCATAACTTTGAGCCTGGGCATTAAACATAATTGAACCGTGAAATTATTAACAATGAGAGAAGTTTGAATGATAAAAGTCAGTTTATAATTGTGCGCATGGTCTTACTAAATAACGTAACCAAAGCGCTCTGCCTCACAACATGGAGGAATGACCCACAGCCTTTACCAGGGACATCACTAGACATTTATGGTTTGGGGGGGGGGGGGTCAGACAATCAAAGGCTCGGTCGGTCAGACAGCAACCAACGAACAATTAATAAATGTTTGTAAGTTTCGAGTACCTCCACTGTGTTCCGCACGGGACGCAAACTGGCAACCTGGGGTTGGGAGGCGGACACAATACTTTACTGCATAGAACTGTAACTGCTTGCCACCTTTACATATGTAACTCACCTATGAATCCACCGATAGAAAACATTCTGATAAAAACAATCTTTTTACACTGTCAAAGGTCCAGATGATCTGGTCCAGAAAACATTTAGTCAAAGATATACATTATTACTTCAATAAATACCCATGGACCGCGAGCGACTACCAAAACTTTTTCCTTTCAGTGCAGGAAATAACCAATCCACATTTATGGCAGGATCTTTTATTCAGCAGGGCAGACTTAATCCAATTAAAAGCTGTCGCCTCGGCTTTCTCCAGTGTCCAATGTTTATTCGACCAAATAAAAGTAAACACACATCTTTCTTTCTTTCTTTATCAGCATCTCAATTTTCCCAGATTCTCCTTAAAACTATTGTAGATGGTAGCCTACACAGTGTCACAACATTAAAATCACAAACTGCAAGCGGAATGGATTAATTTTAGACTGCCGCGGTTTTACAAATTTGTAGTGGTGGGGCAAATGCCAGATTTGGCATATTCTAAACTTCGCACTAACCAGGCACGTTTGTTTGGGGGTGGGGGAGGGGGGGTAAAGCCCCCCTAAAATACGCCTAGTGACACCCCTGGTCTTTACAAAAGCTAGCTAATAGCCATAATTAAATCCCCTTAACATTATAGCTCAATTAGATCACAGGCATTTCATTTTATTCTAGAATAATACCTTCCGCTTCAGTTTAAAGATGGCATTCAGCGTTTTCAAAGCGAGAATATTGCGCCTTCATTCCGCCTTTCTGTGTAAAAGGTACAGGAGTCATCTGCTCAATGTAATTGCAGCATGTAATTGTAAGTCACTTTGGATAAAAGCGTCTGCTAAATTACCTAATTGTAATAAAAGGGACAGCCGGCATGCGTGTGTGACTGGGGTGTGACTTTTTAATGAAGCTTGCCACTTAAGTCGTGTATCCACAAGCACGGTCTTATTTCATAAATGAAACAATCGACTGCCCTCCCTACTAGGATGTTACGCGTGGGCGTTCATATAACGTGCGTGTAGCAGCGTGTGGAAAGGATATTCCGTTCACCCCGCAAACAGCCAGTGAGGACATTTATATTTACTTACTCAATGCGTGAGACTTGGTGTATATTTCTTTGTGGGAAAAGTAATTTTTTGATTATTCCCTAAACTATTAGCTACATGAAGGTTTATAATTCCAATTTCCAATTACCCTGGTAATATTGTTTGTGACTTCTGAAACTCGGCCCACAAATTAAATACATATTAAATATATATTTCTATTTAATTATTCTGTACACTCCTATTAATAAGGGTTACACAAACACATGCACAAAGTCACAAATTCAAATCTGTTTCCATAGTTAGATTTCTCACATGTGAGAGGATGGAAATTATACCCGAAAGTCTGTTCCGAGACTTATGATTTCAGGGGTTGGGCATAACATAAATACTTGGTGCAATATCAGAAGTCTTCTACCAACAGATACACAAGCAGGAGAAAGTTAGTTAGAGATGTACAACAGTGTGTGGCACAGATTGCAAAAAACCTATCCAATTGGTCCCTATATTTGGGCTGTATTGATGATGAATGCCTGAAAAAGGCACAAGAAATCATATATTTTTTACCACTGTTGCACCTGTGTATCTCCAGTGTCTATGCCCACACAGCCCTGGCATCACTGGAAAGGTCAGGGTATCTCTCATTACTCTGAATATGCTGTGTTATGTGGTCCTTTTAAAGTGGGCTGCTTTGAAGAAATGCTTGTGTGTCCATAATAAAACCAGAGGTAAATCCTTGAAAACCATGAAGCAGCCTTTTATTAATAAAAACACAACCCAATGACCTTCAGATACAAGCTGACTATCATAAAGGATAAAACAATCAGTTATGAAGCTCAAGAGTAGTTATATACAGTATATTTATTTATTTATTATTTTAGGCTGTCAAAAGACAGGGTTAGGCAATCTGTAGATTTATCATCGAGAAAGATTATGTTTCAAGTACAGTAAACACAGGTTAAACCAGTGCACCAGTATAGACAAAACTAGTGAAGCAACCAATACAGTGTATTTTCAATGCTGGTGCACTGGCATACCTAAATGTAATGGACCTATACTAATTACTGTTATAAGATACATACACGCTATAACACCTGTCTGATAAGGCTCCATTATACCTGTAAGCATTCCTGAACAAGATGCCTAACCCCTAACAGGTATAATAGCCATTGTATTCACTTTCAGTTGTTTTTTAATAAAATATTATCAATAAATGATTGAATGATTAATGTTTCCCCGTCCAGTTACACTGTATTCATTTCTCACCCCATTGCTAAAAAAAATAATAAAGTAATATCTTCTGTTTTGATGGTCAACCTTAGTGGTCTGTTATGCCCCCTCAACACTGACAGTATTCTTCTCCTGACTGACCTTATGGTCCAGGCTCTGCTATGTCAGAAATACACACCCCCTTCTCCCTCTGTAACCCTGTCATTAACCAAAAGCCAAGTCCAGCTGGGAAATGGTACAGTATGTATGTGTGCGTGTACATGTTTGTGTGTGTTTTTGCCTCCATATACAAATGTGTACACTTCTGTAGGGATGACAACCCGAAATAGAAATAGAGAATGCCGCTGTACGTACAGACAAACACATTTTGTTTCATGTTTCACTGAGTTTAACTAGTTTTTCTCAAAACAATCCAAAATAGTATAGCCACATGGCAAAACACACCAAATGTCTCCAATGATGGGACACATACAGGTATTTACTGGTATTGCTAATGGGTTGCCTGATATTCAGTATAAATTATATTCAAAATTGGCCAGTAGAGCCAGTGAACCCAGAAAGAATAGTCTGTCAACTAACCACAACGGTAGGGCTGCAAATGTTTGTAAATTTTTTTCTTTTTCTCATATAAAAAAAAAATCCTCAACAGCTGTGACTACGGATGCAATAAAATTCATTTACTTGGTCAATGGCCCTAAATAAGCAATGTTTTATACAAGAAAAGGACTTTATAAACATAAAAATTAATCATTTTCAATCATTATTTCAGCGAGCATACCCTACCCATCTATGTTTATTAGGCTAATTGTAGCCATAGCCCCATGGTTCAGCCAAAATAAGCTGTTAATGTATAGTTTGTGTTAATGTCTATATTTCATACTTGTCATTGTACAATATAAGTTCATCAAGATGATCGATGATAATACAGTAGATAATTCTATATCTGAACTTAAACCCTAACTGTAGTGTGCTGAAGCCACAAACACACACAAGCAGGTGTCAGGTTAGCATGCCGTGCACGTGTTTATTTCTCCACAATGATTTGACAGTCCGTTTGTAACTAAAAACACCTAGGCTGTAACCCTGCCTGGCAGAGGAGACATAAAAACACAGGTCCTAAAGCTCCCTGGTAGCTCTGCAAAACAATGTCTGTCTGTCCGTCCGTCCGTCCGTCCGTCTGTCTGTCCGTCTGTCCGTCCGTCCGTCTCTCACAAACTGCTTGTCTGTCCTGCTAATAAGAGAGACAGGTGATTGCTAATTCCTCCACACCTGCTCGCAATCCTGGGAGCCTGTGAACCACACCCCCACACACTCTCTCTCTACAGACAGACGGCTAAACTAACATAATCTCTACACTAACATAAACCCAATCAATAATTGTATACCCAACCATAATTTAAATGATCTTAACCTTAACCAGATCAGCAGTTTCATGCCTATAACCTTAACCGTTAAGTGGTTAACCATAAATTAGGATCTAGACTTAACCAAACTAAAATGATCACTGCTAAATCAGGGTCTACAAAACACTGGTTATCTCTTGATCTATATATAGCAGCCTATTCTTTATTTAGGACTGTAAAGGCACATAGATAATTGTAACTGTAGTTAGTTATTTTTATGTTAAAAGGATTGAGTTTGTCACAAATCATATAAACCAATCATAACAAAGGTGTCAGTTGTCCTGTCTAACAGGTGCAAGATGTACACACTAAGCAGAGCACGAACGTGCACATACAACTGTGACTCTAACAGCTCAATAATAGCTTTAGGTCCACCCTGCCTTTTCAGGTTGGGTTATGTGCCCAACGAGATTGATAACAGGCTAAATAAAGACAAATCGACCGCTGTTTCCCCCCGAGAAAGCTCACACCTCGAACCCAACCTACCATGCTGATTCATATGTCCTCAGTGACAATATTATTGATCCTACCTTGTCTCCTTACAGTTACTGTCAGTACAGAACCTGGAGGACAGCAGCGATTACGTAAGGGCACAGTGGTTTCTTGGGAAATGAGACCAGGTCAACAATGGCAAGCCAAGAGATTGAATAAAGAAACATCCCAAGTATGTACAGTATGACTACAGTCTCGTTGCCATTCTTCTATAATTCCAATGGTCTTCGAGGAATGTCACAACAATGTCAGGAATTTCTCTGTTTACCAAATAAGAACTTTCCCTTTGCTCTTTGCTACTTCTTTCATGTATGCCTCTTACTCAGCAGTCCTACCTCACAAAGCAGTTGAGTGAAAGTGAAATGCCGTGTTTATCCCTTATGGGGGGGGGGGTTATTTCTAGTAGGTGTTGCAGTTTTAAATGACTAGGTCATTTAGGTCTTAATTTAAGTTAGGTTTCAGCTGTTAGAATATTTTGTAATTTTATTATTTTAGTTGGGCTAGGTTTAGTTCTGCAGGGTTCTCCATTCCATCAGATAGAAATTATTGCAAGGAACAATATGTTTATTAGGCTATCACACAACACTTCATTTCACAGTAGTGGTCAAGTTTTTATATGCCATTTGGTGGCGGTATGGAGGCAGTTACTCTGAAACCCTTATGCTGACAATGCCAGGGTCATGCTCAACATTTTGAGTAACAGGGAATTAAACCACTAACATAATGCCATGCTTGGAGGTAGCGTGCTGTACTCATGAAGACACTGTACACTAAAATAAATACCACTCTCTTTTGGTGCTTTGGTCAACATGAGTTCAGACTTCATTCGAATTCAAGTAAACATAGATTATATAAATACATAGTAAGTCTATTCAGTCAGTTAGTTTAGAATTGCCTTTTCACAGAGGTGTCATAGTAGGGTAAACATAGGGTAAGGTGAAGCTTACCTTTCCATTATGTCATACCATTGCACCAGTATAGACAAGTAGCTAAGCAACCAGTACATTGTCAATGCTGGTGCACTGGCATACCTAAATGAAATGGACCTACTGTTGTGTTAATGGTATGAGCTACACCTGTGTTTTCCCTACTGTAACACCTCTGTAAAAAGGCTCCATTCAAACTCTTTTTTGTTAATAGTGTGATTAGTATGTCATTTGCCACGCTGTCTGAAAGGTCACAATAACCCCACTGCACACTGAACACGTTGAGCACCCCCGAAACTCTAAAGACATCTCTTCGGGAGAATCTGTTTGCAATTACCTTGTGTGTGAAGCTACTATTGTTTTTCTTAAAACTTGGGGCCAGCACCATAGTGCCCAGGGAGCCATGGTAGCTAGCAGCCCACCCCCCAGAGTCACTGGAAGACCAGTGGATAAGGTTTCACAGGCCCTCTGGCCATATCTGGGTCACAACTGCTGAGCCGGCAGATCGGGAGTGCACAGTAGTTTCGCCTGTCACCCCTAAAATGACATGCTCCCATTTATCAGGCAGGCAGTGGGCTAAGATACCCTCATTAAAAGCAAACTGTCTAGACACTAACAGAGGAACATTGTTAAGCACAGCTATGCGCACACATTTACACTCTAAACTAAACTAAACTATCAACGAGACTTGTCCATTACTATGATAATAACGGGGTCCCAGAAGTCCTGCTGTGGTTGTAACAGCTCAAAACAAACCTGCTCAATGCTCAAAACTGCTTTGGACCAGTACCACACAAGATTCTCACAATTTACAACCAAAACAAAATAATCCAGTTCAACCTACATTTTGCTTTTATCCCAGATTTAGGAGGTTGGGTTGCTTCTCATGATACTCACAAGAAGTGAGGGAATCCATAAGTTACACAAGTCCCTAAGCATTTAGACCACGCATGAGGCCATGACAGACTGGACATGTTAAATTTTGTACTGGTTACAAAGGATACCATTAACAGCCTACTACTGAAATCTTAAAAAATAATTTCATGCTGCATGTCAATTTAGCTGTTTTCGCTGCAATATGATTTTACGTCTAAAATATCACCACGGCCTCATCAGTACAACATAGAAGCCTGCCTGCCATACTTAATTTCTAGTTTGCTTTAGAAGAAACTTTGAAAGAACACTGATGGTACGGAGAAAGGCCATACTTCAGTATTACTACATCAATCATTTAACCGTCTATCTATCACATTGCAATTCTACACTAATTAGGTTTGACAATAGTCAAGCCTGTACCCAAACGGTCACATGAAACCGAGAATGACCTGTTTAAACTATGTATGCATGATTGAAATCTATAAAAATATAGAGAATAAACCATAAGACAGGAAGGGTTTTTGTTTCAAGTGGTTGAAGTCAGGTCAAGAAGCAAACACCAAATGTTTTTCAAAGCCTATAAATTTATTAGCAATAAACTAAACATTTCCAACTATATGAAAAACAAAATCAAGAATAAGTTTTGCTCAACATTTTAACAATGTATTAAATAGCCCTCCCCTAAAAAAAAAATGTTTTAATGTTTGCGTAAAACATCTATTATACTCAATAGCAAATTCAAAAAGCAATTTGTCAGAGAAAATGTGTTTGAATGGTGAACATTTCATTTGCCACCTCAAACCAGATATTTTGTAGAAAGCAGTAGAAAAAAGAAACATTAATGGCATGACAGAAAATATAACATCGTCAACCAGTGAATCTCGAGAGGCACATCATTTGAACTGAGTTGAAGATTCACTGTGTATGTTTACAAGCACACAATATACTTGAACAATCCCATTCTGACAATAGTTACAATCGTTTTCCCTGCTGTTCTGGGATCACAGATATCATTCTACGGCAATTCTAATTGCAGTTATGTATTGCCTTAACCAGATTAACACAGGCAAAGTGTGCAATTTTGGCCACAAGGGGGTATGTTAAGCACGTACCCATCATGAACACATACACACTGCATTGGCATGTGCATGCGCACACATGCTTTGTCGTGTGCCTCAAATTCACATCCAAATGGAATGGTGATGTGACTTTAAGTGTTTCATAATGTTGGTAATTCTGATCAGGTATTAATGCAGGTTTACACTACATGGAAATACCCTGCCCAAAATGAGAGGCTTTAAAATGCTTATGAAAGTGTGTAATGGTACTACATTTTACACTCTATGCCTTTAATAATGTGGGTGCAAATTTAAACGGTGTGTACATGTTATGCAAGCCTCTACTGTAAAAATACACCGTTCTGCTCTATGTCGGGATGTTGGAAGAAAAAAAACAAAAAAATGACAGAATATAGACATGGAGACGCAACAGGGACGTAGTGGTAGTTTCATTTTAAATGATGAACAGGAATGTACATGGGAGGTCCTGATGGAATGGAACTCCTAACCCTGGCTGTGTTACTGCTTTGCTCTACTCTACAAGATAATGCTATAGTGCAGATCCTCACATTTCTGCCCCAGCTTAAGGTTTTGAAACAACAGTGTGCACCCATGAGAGGAGTAGCGAGGAATACAGGCCACTCAGCACTCAGGTGTGGTTTCATCCACAAGGGGATTTCCAGATAACTGGAGGAGCGTCCCTTTAAGACAGACCAGCAAAACCTCTCAGCATAATTAAATAGTAGAGAGTGAATAATAGAGAGTGTATTATGGGTACTGTAAGCATATATTGTTAGCATGATTACTGAAGTACAAATACTCGTACCAGACACAAAGGAACATGTAAAATTCTTCTCGTACCTACCATAGAGTAATTCTCGCATTGTTTTAAGGCTGGTCCGGTGTTAGCATGACCGCTACAATGATAAAACAATAAGAAATGTTTTGTTTAGCCGTACAGATGTCCCTCTGTGGACTGATGTGATGATGCGTTGACATTTTATGTGCCCGTCCAAAAATCTCCCATAAAAAAGTACATTGTATGTTTTTCCAAGTGATCTATGATATTTTTTCCATCTTCCAAAGATGTTAGATTAGATAATATTTATTTAAAAAAAAAAAAACACCAGTGACTATCTTAATGGAGTTTTTTCACAGATGTAGCTCATAACGTTAAATATAGATCCATTTAATTTAGAATGGCAGTGGACAAGCATTGACATGGTATTGGTTGCTTTACTAGTTTTGTCAATGCTGGTGCACAGGTATAACTAACAGCTTCATAACTAATATAATGAGCTATGAGCAGTTTTACTATAACAACTCTGTGAAAAGGAGCATGACAACAACATGACAGGACTACTGGAAGATGACTGGCTAACCTTACAAAATAGAACTAAAATCCAACTGTCGCAAGAGTTTGATGGTCATTCTCCCTTTTTCTGGTCGAGTAGATTAAGAGGCATTACAAATAGATGCACAGTGAGAGGGGCACAAGTCACGTTATTCTGGTGTTTTTAAAAAAATAAGTGACAGTTTGCAAAAGCGAAAAAAGAAAAAGTCTTATCTATGAAAACTGTCATGCACCGCCTCCGACAGAATCCCGGAAAGTGTTGTTTTAGCCACAGGAGAGAAGCAGAGTTATATCCTGGCTAGCGGATGGAGAACATGCCTTGAAGGCTGGCAGGAGCGCGGGGCAGCCCTGTCTCCTCCCCCATTCCCCTGTGATGGGGTTGGGGGTGTCAGAGGTCCCCCTCAGTCACCTACATCGCTGTCCTGGTCCCCTATAAGCCACAGGAAGTGGAAGCCAAGCGCCAAGAGGGCAGTGCCCAGCAAGTCGCCCAGTGCTGTCAGGTACGGGATGCAGAAACTGTCCGGGTCTTTCCCGCTCAGCCACATGGAATGCACCATCCAATCTGCAATACACAACAGCAACAACACCTAGGAGGGGGCGAGAGGGTGAGAGAGTTGACGTACTGTAATAATAATAATATTAAAAAGAATACATAGGGCTTTTTCAAAAATCATGACTGAATTGAGTGTTATTCCCAGTAATTTCAAGAGCGAGAGTAGCAGTTCATTCTTTAGCTTTTTTCATAGATCTGTGGATTGCGCTCAGCGACGCACACATTCATTAAAAGATAAGGGCAGTCTATAATTCATAGGATATGAGCTGTCTCGCAGATAGAACAAGATCTTGCACAGATGCCAATTAGCAAAATCTCACACTTCAACAGTATACTTTCAAATACATGCTGTGAAAAAGTATTTGCTCCCCCCCTCCTGATTTCCTCTATTTTTGCATATTAGTCACTCTGAATGGTTTCAGTTTTTAAATTATCATATTATTTATTTAAAGAAAAATATTATCCAACACCAACTGGCCTCAAATATAATGAGATTACTCATCTACTATCCAGGCCTATTTTGTCTATTTGTTTTCTCTCCTCATTGCTCCTTGATAAATTATATACTTTTAATCTAGCTCCCCATACATAAGGTATTACAATGTATAATTTAAAGGGACACTTTTTGTTTGCATTAGCACCCCCACAACCCCCAAATAATCAGCACTGCTGGTTTAGAAACCAAACTCACTAAAAACTACTGTAAACAGCTTGCGTGCTTTATTTGATTCCGGTCTTACTTCAGATAATCTACAGAATAGATCCCAGACATGGTTTGATCTTCCATCATTCTTTGTGTCTGTCTCTTTAATTACAGATGACTAACACACAGGCATCAAAGGGAGATACAGAGCTACAAAGGCAAAGGCTGTTTCTGAAGAGCTTGTTTTAAGATCGTTTTGAGACCCTGAGGGGGAATGCCCATGCTAGACACAGAGCCCGTTGCCATGATAGTCATTAGTTTCATGTTCTGAACGTGAAATTAGAACTCTTCTTCTAATATTCTTTTATCTGGTCCATCGTCTTCAAAAAGCCCTGCGTTCTGATGTGTTGATCAATGAGGGCACTGATGGCTATGGGATTTACCGTTTTCATTTTAAATTACTGGAAGTCTTTTCCAGAATGTTTTTCAAGAATACTGATTAACAATCTGCTACTGATTTCTTTATGAATGTATACTGTATGTGAAAGAACAGATTTTAGCCAGGATACCTCAAACATGATTATTTATACTCAAATATTATATTTGTACTATAATTATTATAAGACTTGATAACAAATATAATTTCATTACACTTGTGGGTATGGGAAAAATAGCGGGAACTGGAAAAAAAATGTCCCTTCCTCAACTAAACCCCTACTATTTATCAGTAAGATACATGATACAGTTTTTCAACCATTATGTATGTCCATATATCATGCTTATGCTTATAAATTTACTTAAGTATAAAAATAAAAGTAGCCCTAGACCTCAAATCAATGTCTAACAATCACTTTTGGGGACAGCGGGATTTACTAATCACTTTATAAGTTAAATCTTTCTTTGCCCCTTTCACTTCTTTTTGATGTAAAGCAATGTGCGTGTGTGTAGGTGTACAACACAGCCAAAGTTGGGTGACATGTAGATGTGCAAATAAATCTATCAAGGGAAACTCCACTCGGTTTTGCTTTTGCAACCGCTAAGCTTTAGATTTGCAAAATGCTTGATCAGGAGCCTTAATAAAAGCTAACACGAAGAAGAAAAAAACAACAACAAAAAACTAAGGATAGTGAATAAAAATTATACATTTTTCTTTTGAAAATGTAGGGAGTAAAAGTCAAAAGTCTTAAAATAAAAGAAAACTCAAGTACAAATACACTGTACCTGACAATCATACTGAAGTTGTTGTACTTTGTTACTTCCCATCTCTGCATAAGAGTATAAACCATGCAGTCTATTTAACAATTTTGTGACTGTGACTGTGAAATTTCCTGCTCTTGCATGCTTTCCAAATCGCAGAACCAGAGGCTGTGTCCGGTTCTAAAGGTAGAAAAGCATGTGCAGTACGGCTGCATTATCTCCCATTGGGAGTGTAGGTATGACCACTTTCAACCGGGGAGAAGCTTAATGGACTCAGTGAAATTATCATCCAAACACGCACAACCACATTCACACCGAACGGCAAGCTTTATCGGTTTAGTTTATTGACCGGAGATGATGAGAGGGGCTGCCTTCAGGGATTTAATTCCATTGTTATTGCAGGGAATAAAGCACTGTATGGCTGGAGTAAGCAGTGAAAGAGCATATTTGAACCCTGGCCTCCACACCAGAAAGGGAGACCACCCCCTACTCCCTATAATCCACAAACACCCATGGGGCTTCTCTCTGACAGACAGGCAGGGCAACATAAGGCTTGCCCTGACTTTGAGTAGTTGGAGCACTCTGATGGAGAGAAAGGGTCTTAAAATCAATTTGGCGACTGTCTGAAATCAAAGAGGTCCTTTCACTACCCCCCAACCAAAGAGGTGAGGGAAAAAAAAGGTTACTAGCAAGCAAAAAGCAAACATCGAGCTCGCAAACAAATATACACCAGCCCGAATTCCACTCATTCCAGAAAGTGGAGGCCCGTCACGGTGAAAGCGGTAATTGATGTTTCCAGCAGTTACCTACATAATTGTCCGGCTTAAACGTAAAAGGAAAGCTCACAGAAGTCAGCTTCTGTCAGACACCACCTAAAACCACAGCATTTCAGGAATGCATTAGGTGAACACACACCTGTTTTTAGAACCGTCAGAAAAATACACAGAAATCTACACAAGTCTGTTGTTACATCTTTCAAAGACATATTTAGGCAAACTAGCCTAGATGCTGATTAGGAAATTAGAAAAAGGAATTTATAAATTAAATGGATTTCGCTAAAGGTTAGTCTGTATGGAAATATTAATCACAATAATCAGTACTTATGTTTGTGATCCTGTAAATTGGTGTTTACAATGAGGATAAACTGATGTAAAGAGAAGCATTTTGATTCCAAATATAGATAAACCTGACACTTTTTGAACTCCATAGCCATACTGACAAAACTGAAAACAACTACAAAGCATAATTGTATTCCTTAGTGTTGCCTGGTTTTTGTAATAATAGTATAATTTTAGATACAATAAGACGAAATAACTTGTATGGATATTGGGAAGTATATTATTCCCCAAGGGTATGTAAATATATAATATTGTTGTCAGGTACATTACAGGTACATTGTTGTCAGGTATCATTTATTTTTGAGATTTTGTATTCATATATGGAAAGCAGCCATTGTGATCTATGTATCCAGATAAATTTAAAGCTGTAGCAACAATAAAAAGGCAGTACATTAAATGTCACCAACCGAGGCAGAGAGAAAAAGAGTGTTTTTCCAGTTCTTGGCTCTTATTTTTGCAAGACTTTCACCCGACAGCAATAAAATTACAATGATTAAAATGCATAAGTAGCATTTCCTCCATTTCTCACCTGTAGCAGTGCAGCAGAGAGGTAAACAGACATGAATATAGGGGTCAAGGTGGTGTGACCGCTCTTCATCAGGTGGATAGTGTACAGGAAGATCAGGTGACCTGGGAGGACCAATAGGAGGAGCACCTGAGCAGAGCGGTGATTTGCTCCTGACCAGACAACAGAAGATTAGAGGGGGAAATTACTAGGCAGTTACAGAAAACAAAACACAGTACAAACAAGCAAACATAAAATAAATAAGGTAATTTATTAAACAAGGTATTATGTCATTTAAGCCTTTAGAATGCTTTACATTTTAAAGAACTGATCAAACAGCCATGATTAAATTTAATACCTACTGTATTTTGCTTCTTGGAATTGATACTTCAATTTTACTGAATAATTAGACACCGCACATTTGAGACTTTTTAATACAGAAAGCAGTAATAAAATAAAATGTCTCCTGAAAGTAAATAACAAAAATATAATATTTCATTGAGTTGAGTAGAGGTCGCCCAAGTGCCAAATTCCACTCTAGTTCAAATAGTACTAAGAGGGTACATACCTGTACCACAGAAGGTACGGCATGGATAGTAGCAGCCCTTGGCCTCTTCAGGTACCTCCCCAGGGGTGCTGTGGAAGTGCAGGTGTGTGGATATCCTGCTT
Source organism: Percopsis transmontana (assembly GCA_025447815.1). Lineage (NCBI taxonomy): Eukaryota > Metazoa > Chordata > Actinopteri > Percopsiformes > Percopsidae > Percopsis > Percopsis transmontana. Next base: position 13,853 of record JAOEHI010053967.1, on the reverse strand, counting down.
GACTGAATAGCCACCAAGTTCCCCCCAATACCTGCAGACAAGTGATAACAATAAATGTAGCTTTTGGGTCTACAGCTGGAACACAGTGATTCAAGGGTTGGTATACTTATGACGCTACCGCGTCTTTCCCGGTCAAGGTGCAAGCGGAGGAGCAGGGCACAAGTCTATCTAAGGTGTGGCCAATACTTTTTTGCTAATTTCATGTGGCGGTGGTGATAATCAGGCGTATGGTGGCGCAGTTGTAAAAAGTTTGGACTAGAATGAATAAATCAGTAGGAGTGGTCGGGGATGTCTTCAATTACAGCCAATCAAAACCTGCTTCTCTCATTTCCCTTAACAGCTCGGCGCTCTCCGTCTCTAGGAACTACCAATTTCATAATGGACTGTGAAAGTCCAGATCGGCAGAAAAGCTTCTCCCAAGAGGAAACTGTCAAAACTAATGTCCTTGTTCGGGAGGTGCACAGTGCCACGTGCGCAAATATGGCACCGCTAATAAACCATCCATATACATGTGCATATTAGGGGTGTGCAAAAATATTAATCGTTTTTTAAAATTGGTCCGATTCGATAACGATCTTCACTGTTTTTAAAGTTTGTTAAACAGCCAGAGAATTAAATAGATGGGCTCTGACAGCCTAACTATCATATTAAAAGGCAATGTTGCCCCCCAAACTCTAATTGATATTTTGGCACATATTTTCAATTTAAAGTTAAGTTAAAGTCCTTGTGCCCATTTTTATTTTCAGCTATTTTTTTTCAACCAGAAGTAACCAGTTTTTGTGCTTTCAAAGAGACAGGCTGGTTAGTTTAAGGAACTATAGCCATGTGTTCCTCAAATAAAGAGATTCTGGTTTACAAGCCTTTGTAATTTTCTTTAGTTGTTTCTTTTGTGTTGTTTCCAGTGAATCTGCATTTGTAAAATGAGCTTTAGAGCTTTTTAAACATCTCTCCAAATATGGAAAGCTGCATTTAATATTCATTCCTATTGGATTTATATTGAATCGGTATCGAATCGTATTGAATAGAAAGCTTGTGAATCGTAATGGAATCTGGGCATCTGTGCCAATATCCAGCCCTAGTGCATATATTGTGTGATTAAAAAGGTTAAGGACAGTAGTCATTCGTTAAATTCTTCACGAAATAGGCTTAACATAATATACACAAAAGTGGCGTGTGCGATTTCGGAAAAGTCTGTGCTTAGTGCACCTTCACCTAAATCCTGGACACTACCACACAACGCCTTTCGTCTGCCCTAAGACACGGTCTGACCAGGCGGAGACGCTAGCACAGTATTCGGTTTTATTTGACACCAAGCTAGCACTCATTACGTCTGCGTTAGCACTACTGCCGGCCTTGCGCCGTCCAGAAACTAGAGCCCATAATCTTATTAAGTTGTGGAAAAAGTTTACATACACTTGTAAAGAACATGTACTGTATGTCATGTAATATTGAGTTTCCAATAAACACATTTTTCTGTGATGGAATCATTGAAGAAAATACTTCTTTGTCACAAAAAACAGTCATGAAATTTGGTTCTTTTATTAATTTATAATTGGTCTTCTGAAAATGTGACAAAATCTACTGGGTCAAAAATATACATTTTAAGACCAAGATGGGCACAAGTGCATTTGCTATTTAAAACTAGCAAGTCAGTCGGAAACTAGCAAAGACACTTGTGCCGCACTTGGCGCTGCTTCGCGCCTGGTGTAAGAGTTCTTTGAGTGTGTGGAGTTCTTTGGATGGGTGTCAAAAAAATCTTTGACCAAAATATTTTTTTATTTTGGTCTATAACATCCCTTTGCGACCTTTAAAAGCTGCAATCTGCAACATCGCTTGAAGTGGAATTTGAATTTCTTACGTTGACATTTGGCAAAATATATATACTATTTTTATCCGCTTTACTTTTATCGTTTCTCAAAAACATATTTGCGTCAATACCATTAAAACATCCAGTGGATGTCCGGGGCGAGCACTCATTGCTATCATTGCTCTAGAAATTACCTTAAACAAGTTAAAGGGTCGACCTGTATTGTGTTTCTTCCGAGTCCTGAATGAAATAGCAATTTCTAACTAAAGAATCATGGATTAATGACAGATTGCAGTTGCAGATTGCAGTGTCTAAAATTATTTTGCTTTGTAAAGAAACTCAACATGGTCAGCTTGTGAGAAACACTGCTTCAGTCGTGTGTGAAGACTGAATGACTGTCCATTATTCTCCAAATCCAGCCGTGTGCTATTGTCGCAAGTATATTAAATTAGACCCCCGCCGCCCCTGGGGTACTGTCCACTTAATTGAATCCATCCCGTCTACTCTCATCTCTGGGCTGACATTTCAGCAGCGTGCCGTCACCCTCTAAGGGATTCTGGGTAGACGTGACATCATAGCACACATTTATGTCCACCCATTGTTACTAACACCAGTTTATAGAGGAAATCTGCTGATATAAATATACTACAGAAATTGGCACATGATACATGGGGAATCATTTCCCATTTCCCATTTCTCGTTTCCTATGAAGCTTCGTTAAAATGTATCCTATAATGTTATAGTTATTATTAATGTTATTAATATTTTTCAATTTGCTCCCCATTTGCGGTTTTGGTGGGAAAAGGAGGTGAATGGGGGGTTCCCTACAACCTCAGCAGGATGTATAAACTGACTCAAGGGGTGTCTGTGAATTTAGGTCAGCGAGTCTGATGGGGGGTGGGGGGGCCATGTCTCTCTCGTGCGGTCACCATGTTGGGGGGGGGGGGTCATGCTTCCTGCCTGCTCACACTACCACTCCCCTTCCCCAAGGGGTGCCAAGGTTTTACACATTTGCAAAGTGCTAAAACGTCAACGTCTTTGTATTATATTCAGTGAGTTTGATTTTATTTTAATGTCTGGAAAGCTATTTTTTGTGCAGTCCGCTTTCATTTGGTGTAAACCTGGAATTAAAGTCTTGTTGTCCAAATTCAATCCCACAGGACAGGAGCATTTTATGCAAGGTCCTCCTCAATCCATTTGTCTCACTTATTATTCTCTTTATGTCTCCTTTCATTCCTTTCGCTTTTTAAAAATCAATCTATGCCTTCTCTTTCACCCTCTGCCCCTTTCAGCAGCTTGTTTTGTTAAGGTGCATTCTGGGATGCACAGTGCATTTAATAAGGCTAAAATAAGCCATTGTCTTCTCGGTAAAATGGGAGGTTTGTTGAGTTTGTGAGACAATACAGGTGCAATACACAAATGTTCTCAAAAACACACGTGTGCGCACACATTTATTTTGTTCAAGACATCTCTCAGTGGAAAAGCAATTAAAGACGAAATTGTATTACATCTTGTTAAATGTCCCATTAATGATGTTTAATTAAAAGCTTATCTCTACTTGTCTTGGCACAAGGGACATGGTGAACCTTGCCCTCGTTACTTAGCACTGGGTGATGAGCAGCAAGTGAGGAAAACTAAGAATGGATTTATGATGAGGGATCATTTGGTGCACACACACACAAACTAGCTAGTTTGATGGACGAGAAGGCCTGGCTCGTAATCGGCGTTCCAATTCATACCAAAGGTGTTCAATGGACTTCAAAAGGTTAAGGTCAGGGCTCTGTGCAGGCCACTCGAGTTCCTTCACACCAAACTTGTCAAGCCTTGTCAAATGTCTTTATAGGCCTTGCTTGTGCACAGGCGCACAGTCATGCTGGAACAGGAAAGGGTCTTCCCCAAACTGTTGCTGTATACTGCATACAATTGTCTAAAATGTCTTTGTATGCTGTAGCATTAACATTACCCTTCACTGGAACTAAGGGGCCTAGCCTAAACCCTGAAAAACAGTCTCAGATCATTATCCCCCCTCCACCAAACTTTACATTAGGCACTATGCATTCCAGTAGGTAGCGTTCTCCTGGCATCCGGCAAACCCAAACTCATCTATCAGACTGCCAGATAGTTAAACGCGATACATCACTTCAGAGAACACGTTTCTACTGCTCCAGAATAGAGTGGTGATGTTCTTTACACCACTTCAGCCTATGTTTGACATTGTGCATAATGACCTTAGGCTTGTGTGCAGCTGCTCAGCCATGGAAACCCATTTCATGAAGCTCCCAACACACAGTTCTTGTGCCGAAGTTGCTTCTAGAGGCAGTTTTGGACTCTGTAGAGTAATGCAACAGAGGACAGGCACATTTTTTATGTGCTACCTATGCTCAATTGTCTTGTGGCATTTGTGGTATCCTATGACAGTTCTAGCTCTTCAGTACGACCCATTACCGATTCCTTGATGATTTAGAGAATAGAATCATATCTTTCTCAATTTTATTTAACCTTTCAATTGACGATTCTATATATTGTTATTTTTTCCCCATTGCAGTGCTTCTTACACACTGCCCACAGATGCACACTGTTGTATTAAGCCACATGCAATTTATGGAAAAAAAAATATCAAAGGAAAGGGGCAATAAAAGATAACGCACTAATACTTTGGGTTACAATAGAGATGCCTATCTGAATAGATTTTGAGATGTGGTAAACAGCCTATATGATAATATAATCAATATGGTTTGATTTAAATCGACACATCACAGAAGAATAACACGATAACCTTGCCATTTCCTGGAGCCTAATTACACATCTTGCCATCACTGTTTTGGTCACACACACATTATATATATATATATATATATATATATATATATATATACACACACATACATACATACATACATACACACACACATACAGACATACATACATACATACACACACACACACATATACATATACACATATACATACATACATATATACACACACACGACAATGATATATATATATATATACACAGTTGCTTTTCGCAGTAATAGTTTAATTTTCTCAGTCAAACTTAGTCAGGAACTCTTTCTACGTTTACTAAGAATGTGCATTGTGACATACTGTAGAACCCAGGTCTTACCATTAATAACCGGTGTGTACACTACGATTCCAGCCAAGTTGGGGTCCGACACAGTCTTGTCCAGGATCAGCCCCCCAATACTGCAGACCACATACATGGCAGATCATAAATTGAGGTTCATACATTTATAAGTGTGCAGCAAGAGAAACAGCGAGTTACAGAGACAAACTAAGAAAAACAAACACACGCTTTCCTCCAAATGGCTGTACTGAAGAGGGTTGCCAGAGATGTTCAAGGGGACCCAAGGGTAAAATGTGTTTCAATTTGTTTAGTGGATGAGTCATCGAGTTGACCCAGACAGTGGAAGACACAGATGGCAAGAAGAGCTGGTCTTTTCCTCCGGAGACCAGACACACACGCACGCACGCACATTTATACCTGCTGATGACCATGGCTGTGATGACTGGCTCCCATCCGGAGTAAAGCAGGGTGCGGCTGGCTGGGTGTTTGGACGATATCACCATCCATAGAGGTGTGAGTGCCAGGAAGAATGCACACACCAGTGATGATACGTATGGGTAGGAGTCTGGAATGAGGAACACACATACAAAATTATTTAATGTGGTGCTCGGAGGGGGTTCATCTTAATACAACACACACACACACACTTTAAGACTTCCAACGACTGTTGGAGGTTGCTGGCTCTAAAATGGCCCTTATTCTCTGTTCCAGTTCCACACACACTCCGAATGTAGAGCTGTCAGTAGTGAAACTCATCAACGTAGAAAAGTGCTACCGCTCTGTTGGCTGTCATGGTCTTTTGGAAACGCACCACAGCCATGGCTTCTGTTTAAACCCAAACCCTCCATTCATTTCCTTACATCAGTAGTTGTACGGTAATAAATCAAATACAGGAGTGATGACCTCTCTCATATACTGATATTGCAGTCACACAGTGTTCCAGAAAAACAAAAAGTCCGGATCTGAAACAACTAAAGTGAGTGAGTACGCCTCTGCCCTCCTCCAACATTTTTGACAGCAAGGCTGGCCCCAACGCCATAAAGTAAATTACTGAGGCCTGACCAGTTTTGTAATAGCTTTTTTGCTATTGTTTTGACGAGACAGCACTGGTGCTGAAAATAATTTCATTCTGTCTGGAGAACAAAAAAAATTGCCTTAAAAAAATAAAAAATAAAATCAATATCTGAAATAAACTTGTTTGATTTCATTTTTTACAAGTTACAGCCAGGATAGGCTTTTCATTTTTCAGGTTCCACTTCTGCTGCAGGGAGAAAATTATAATTATACAAAATATTGATTTAGTTATTATAGTTTATTGCTCTCCTTCTTCGTCTTACTTTCATTGTGTTTTAATGCTTCGATGTGTCCACTCAATTTACTCAAAGCACTTTGGTTTGGTTCACTTGGTTAAAAGCACTTTTTAAATAGAACCAATGCTATCTGTGTAACCAATTACGTGGAGACGTTTGTACAGTTTAGCTGAGTATACTGGCCATTAGGTCTAGAAAAACCTCAGAAAAATGCCGGCATGGAAAAAAGCAGTACTGTCCTAAGAGGCCAGACAGTTTTGCCACGCTGTCCCGGCCTTGAAATATAAAATATGAAAAGCCCTTTATTAAATTTAAATCACTGTTCAAAACTGTTACTTTCACAGTTGTTATTTGTTCGTGTCTGCATGGTGAATGTCTATTATGTACAATCAGACCTGACAGACTCTCTAATTCTCTACACTTTTCATAAGAAATGGCTGTATTAAGTAATGAGAGGTAGTGCAATGTTGGGTTGGGTGTGGCATGAATTATACATGTGGAAAGTGTGGCTATGTTAAAGATGTTTGTTCTGCTTTTGGGAATGCAAGGCAGTATGAGAATGGTGGTGTAAGGGTGCCCTCTAATGACGCATGTAGGTATTGTTCACAGTACATTAATCATGCTGAATAGGTCATAGTATGACCTATTCAGCCATTGACAAATGTACGTATTGTAAGTCGCTTTGGATAAAAGCATCTGCTAAATTTTGTAAATGTAAATAGAGGCTAACAGCACCCAGATCGTAACTTAACCCTAGAGTTGAACTTCTGGAGGCATTATGTTGCTAGTTGCGAAATATTAAACCAAGCACTAAACGTAATTTATCCAGGAAAATGTCTTTGATATCTGATATTTCTTAGCTATTTTTAGCTTTCTAAAATTAGCAAATAAAACTGCACCAGTTTATCCAATATTGATTTGTATAACAACACATTCTCCATGACTGATTTTATTACCCAGGCAGTTGTACAGGCCTTGGCTGATCCAAGCCAAGATGGCCAGGGTGATAAGATCACCAAAACTTGCGGCGATGGGCGTGGCCACGTTATCCGGGTTAATGCCCGTCTTCTTGGAGCCAACGATGACTCCGACCATGATAATACCTGGACATAACACGTAACAGAGGGTTAAAATAGCATAGGTAACCCATGCGTGTCACAACACCATTAAAAAAAAAAAACACAGTACTTAAAGTTACAATGTCATTATCCCTGTTTCAGGTAATTCTGGCGACACCTACAGTCAGTAAGAAGTGATTGATTTGAAACCAAACAGCGTATGGAGAGCTTGTGGGCCTATGGATGGGCTTTTTACTCTTTTTAGTTCTGCGTATTTTTATTTTCTGGTGAGCCAACCATTGCTGTGTGACACTAACATTTTTCGAGGAATGTCACACCTATAAAAAGAACTACATAAGGTTTCATTATTGGGTAATAGGCTTGCGTTTTTGTATGAAAGAGTTGTTAACGCTCAAGTGCGTTATTATCATGTATTTTTAACTTAAGCATGGGAGTTTGTGTATTTACAGTGCTGATCTAGTGAGTGGAAATGAGTCAAACAGCATTGCAAGTAAGACAGTATCAACAGTTTGTATTCACATGTGATACTGTCCGTCTGTCTGTATGTGCGTGTCTAACTGGACACACTTTTAGGAAAGTGTGTCCAAACATTTGACTGGTACTGTATGTATGCAAATATATCTGTCTGTGTGTTATCCTGTGTCAATGTCCAATCCTGGTGTGAAGATGTGTATATTAGTTTGTGTATAGGTGTATGTAACTGTGTTTTCCTGATGTTTCTTGCAGCTATGCGTGTGTGAGCGTGTTTACAGATGTCTGTGTGTGACTGTGTAAGAATGTATGTTTATTCCTGGTGTATGTTGCAGCTGTGTATATATAAACCAGTTTGTGTTTGTGTTCATACCCTGCAGCATGGAGGCGATGAATGCTGTCGCCACGCTGCTAGAGCACAGCAGCACAGCATGGCTCATCTGGAACTTTCCCTCTGGGATCCAGCCCAGAATCACAGCCGCTACTGCAGCTAGGAAGCCCACCACAGTAGCCTGCACCTGGGGAGAGGTGAGAGGGCAAGGGGGGGGGGGGGTTGGAGAAACAGAGACAAGAGACAATAATGCAATAATGCACTCTCTTTCTGCAAGTATCTGTACAGGACAGGAAGTACCGTGTGTAACAGTGTGATCTCTACACATCCTATTCAGTACATTTACTGTCAAACATGTCACAGAATTAATTCATACACCTACTGCACAACAATCTGTTATGCAATACGTTTTATTGGCTCCTGGGTAATACATAATAATCAGGGAGATCACGTTAGCTAGAGATCAGTGTGACGACCCAACGTCCGAGTTGCAGGCTGGTGTGGCGTTACCTGTTTCAGTGCCAAGTTTCCGATGATAAGATTCCATTTTTCTATGGGGGAATCCATCTTGCCCACATTTACCTGTCAGGGACAAGACTGTTATCATTTAGCAAGGCTGCATGTATTTACATTACTGTTATAAACAACTATTTATATATAGATATACAATGTTTCCTACATGGTTTTCATTTAAATGAGCACTTGTTTTGTGTCTTTAATCCTTTTATTTTATTCATTGGATTGTTTTAAGTTTTGTCTCATATTCTCTGATGTAAAAGTACTTTGTCAGACTTATTTCTTAAATAGTTAATGGTTTTAATTATTGAGTAGGATTTGGGGGTAACAAAAAAGAATTTATGCCATTGCAAACAGTTTTTATTCCATGGCACTCGTCTGTGCCAGTGGCTTACAACAAAAATGTAAAAAAAAATATTATTTTGACAACGCAAACAAAAAAAGCCACAATAAATTCCAAGGTTTCTGCCAATGAGAAATGTTGGAGAAAAAAAAACAGTGTTTGCTAAGAGGGTGAACTGTAAGCCCACGTTGAGCCCTGCTGTTCCCTGTGCTGAAATAATCCTGGGAATCTCTGGAAAGTCCGGCGCCGAGAGGTCACAAACTGAACAATCGGGGAGAAGATATACGCTACAAGAGCATATTGTGGTCCTTCATTTTGAAATGGACAAAACATTACCTTGCATCATTTGAATAAGAAGTAGGTCACTGAGAGGGCGAGATAATGACAGTAGGCCTTTGTTGCCTTGTACAGATAACATGGATAAATTTGCAGACATTTAAATCAGTTGTGTCCAGCCCGAGATAGCCAAAACTACTATTATTATTATTATTATCATCATCATCATCATCATCATGGTCAACCCAATCAATCCACTAGCTAATCACAATAAATAGTTCACCTCTCTTTCTTCAGAGTGCCAAATCCCATATTCTAGACATTGGTTTCAATTAGAACCGCTTAAAAAAGGGATTTACCCTCGTGCTTGAAACCATAGGCTAGTACAAAATGTTGTGAATAGCAGTCCTCTCTACTCCTCCCCCTACGGAGCTCATGTGCTTACCATTCCGTTGCCCCGACATGTGTACAACATAAACAGTGACGCAGGGTCAAAAAGAGGGGATCTGGAGGCGCACAATAGAGGAGTGTACCTTTAACCCACGCGATTGGACAATACTGAGGTAGGGTTAGGACGGCATACAGCCCTGTGCCAAATAGCCCCAAGTTTAGAGAATCGAAGGTGTCCTATCGGATAAATCAACCAACCAAGCCTTATCACAGTTTCACAGTAAGACAATATGAGCTGGAGGTTTCAGAAGTGTCAGCTATAAACTTGCTTATTTTAATGTGCCAAAAGGGCAATAATTACTTACTAGAGTTAGTTATTACCTCTCTCACACCAACACTCAGTATGCCAGCAATACTATAATATTGGTCACATTCCGCTGTCTTCATTCTTTATGTAAATTTGTTTTTCCTTCAGGTGCCCTCTAGAGCATTGCTCTGCCCTGACCTGGTTGGTGAATGTGTCTTCTGTTCGTTGTTTAGGTAGAGTGCTACATTTAACATCCGACTGCCTACTCCTCTTTACTTCTATCTGTGTGTGTGTGTGTGGTTATACACAGAGGCCTAAATCAGCAAATTCATCTGCCAATTCATAATCCTAACAGCTCTTAGCTCTGTCAAAACAAAGGATACTTTTGTCCTGCATTATTTAAATTATTTAAATATTCTGAGTGGGGGAAGAGGCTTGTGGGAACGGAGACATCCATGTACAGTAGTAAAATCGAGTTTGTGTTGTATCCCCTTCACTCCTCGCTTGCATTATAGTGCCCCAGAACCAAGAATGTCCTCTTCAGAACCCTGTTTAAATATTTTGAAACACACTTTTCCAGGAAAAGTATCAACCACAAGTGTAATTCCAGATACAAATCAAGAAGTGAACTTTAACATAGTAGACGTAGCTGTAATAACAGGTTGAGGGTAACATGGCACGGAGAATGCCATGTCAAGGCCTGACTGACGCCTTTAAAAAACCACCGAGCAAAACAACAATGGCTTAACCTGGGAGGTTGGACAAGACATGGCATGACCGCAGCAAGGATGACACAAGTGCACACAATCCAGTGTAGTGCCTTCGCTCTGGTGAAAAACAACAGTGACCTAGCACATTTTCCATGTCCAGCTGTAGGTAAATATGTGTCATTTCGGGGCAGTGACATCATTAAAAGGCTGACCAGAGTGTAGAGGAACGCAAACAGCCATTATAAACACCTACTAGGATTATGAATCCCATAAACATACTCTGTCATTCCTGATGGTGTTGTTGGAGTCTACTGCAGTATATACAGCAAGTATTTCTACTCCTTTTTGACAGCGTTAAATCAAGTGTATTTGTGTACAAGTATTAGTGGACAGTCTAAAGAAATTTACATTTACAGCATTTAGTAGACGCTTTTATCCAAAGCGACTCACAATTAGTACATTTGTCAACAGTTGAACTGGTTAACCACCAGTTATTGCAAGCAAACAACATTCTACTAGAATAAGGACAGCATCATGTCATCAGGATAGTAAGGGGCAGGATAGTCTAGTGGTCTAGGTGTTGGACTCCCAGTCGGAAGGTCGGGGGTTTGAGCCCCAGAGTTGGCCTACCCAAGCATCCTTGAGCAAGATGCCTAACCCCTATCTGCTCAATGTAATAGCACCATGTAATTGTAAGTCGCTTTGGATAAAAGTGTCTGCAACAGGACCTAATTGTTACTTCACTTATGCATTTTTCAGTACATTAATCAAAAGTTATCATTCACTCCTTAAAACAATCATTAATTGCTAGCAGCCTAAATTCTGGCAAAGTAATTCATATTCTAAGAACTAATCTAACAGAGTAGAAAGGAGGATAGAACAAGGATTGTTATAGAGGACTTCTGTTAGTGGGATTAGTGCTAAGAGGTAGAGAGATCGGTGGTCGAGGTACCAGCATCTCTGTGAAGTATAACTATAAACAAAAACAACTGTAATCAAATTGTGTCAGAATCTTGTGCACTCTCACCGCAGTGGACAGCCGAGAGGCTAGCGTCATTTCCAAGTTCCCCTTAAGGCCGAGCAGAGCAGGAACCAGAATGAAGATCTCTGTGATGTACCTAAAAGCCTCCCAGTGCTGGGAAAGAGGCAAACAGAAAGAAACCAAAATTCATCCTCAATAACATCACTGGCAGATGAGTAAAATTCTGTTAGACTGCCCCTTGAATCTAGTAGCCTTTACAAGTAATAATGCAGTATGTGTGATCTCCTAAACCTATATGATCTTTTTACTTATAGTGATAGTGTAGTGTGAAGTAACACTATTATAACTGTTGGAAGAAATCTGAGCTTTGTTTACCTGGACAATGTCCAACACCATTCCTGCGGAGACAGTGCCAAACCCAGCCAGCAGGAAAGGTACAAGGATCTGTAGTGCCATGGCCAGGGGAGACTCCTTGGGCATATTCCTGGCGGCAGGAACTTGTCCTCCTTCTTCCATGTCATTCTCCCCATCCGCCTCATCCCCGGACAGACTGCTCTCTGGAAGCATGGGCTCAGTCTCCGAATATCGGCCATCACCACAGTCAGATAAAGACACAGAGGACCGGGCAGCCCGGTCCAGGTGCCGGCGAGGTTCCACGTGACTCGACTCGGGCCGGTATCCGTTTTGGTGCTGCCCAGCTTCTGGCTTTGCTCCCAGGTCGACCATGGCCAGCCGTTCCTCCTGGAGTTTGTTGTACCCAGTGGGCACCATGGTGTGGAACAGAGATGAGACCCGTCCTGAAGATGTGGACTTCAACGAAAGACTGCTCCACCCTCCAACAGCACCACTCATACGCACTGCCAGGCTAGGGACAAGGGACTCCCCTATAGCGCCCCCCAGAGTTTGGATGCTCATGATGCGCCCTGAAAATGCAATGGCTCATCTCCTTCCATTAAGTCTAGTGGCCGCAAAAAGATGGTTCAGGAAGAAACTGGCTAAACCAGCTATACCTGTAAGTCTTAATGCATGTTTGAAAACAACCTTAAGGTCTTGTTCACCTGGAGAGAGGAGACCAGGAGAGCAGTCACATTATTATTTCAATTGTAATTTCAAAATCGATTAGACTATTTTATACACACACACACACACACACACACACATACACACACACACACACAGAGTTATTTTTTTATATCATAGTCTAGGCCTAGTTGTAACCATAAACAACTCCTTAAAGACACCAGAACCAATGGCCCTAAAATTAATTAAGTATTTTCTGAGATATGAGATAGCTATTTATGTTCATAAATGGAAAATAAAAGACCACACGCATATGAACGGTGGTGACTGACTAGTATCTCTGAAGCCGAAACATGTGATAGATGCTCGGGGGAATAAAATTAGCGTATCATAAAATTCAAATAGTAATACGAGGCCCCCGTCAAATCATTGACGGGGGCCTTAAAAACGTCTTATTACCGAGCCAAGACTGCTGTGTTGATTTTTTATTTCAGTTTTAAGTTATTTGACGTTATCAAGCCTTAATAAAGAACCAACACAGTACGCCAGCTAGCTCTGTTAATATCAAAGCAATAAGGATGTGTTAGCTGTCGTCTGACAAACACAACCCCCACCTCCAAACTATTCCAGACTAGTCTAGAATTCTTGTATTTTGCTTTTAACTTACCTTTGTTCCGTCCAAATGTAGCGACAGGACAGGGATGCGATCCTGACCATGGATGTATTATAAGAACGGTCCTGACAGTCAGATCAGGCAGATAGCTTCGTTTCGTGTCGTCTCTCTAAAAAGTGCCAGATATTTTCATTGCAGTACGCATGCGCGATGTACACCTTGTCCACTTTGGCTGCAGCAAGTGGAATTATAAAATTATTTTTTTTTAAACAGATTTGTAGACATTACCAAGGTATTTTCCCCGAGTTCAGACAGTTAACGTTAACTACTGATTCGTGAATTCAATGGTACTGTACCTCAGCAATGTAGTGATAATGGAATGATACAATTTGCTGAATAAATAAATATACACACCAAAAAAATACACCAGAATTTAACTACATATTCTTTAAACTTTAGGCATATGTAAAATCCGGATTGCAGTTCCTCCAAAACAGTAGAGAGCGCTGTAGGAAAAATGTAGCTGACCTTTCCTGAACTTTTACCCGGATGTTGCACTCATATACACACACACACACACACACACACACACACACACACATGTCTTGTC